>JAODAL010014075.1:0-88761 GCA_025379985.1 Phyllomedusa bahiana
ATATTTAAGGGATGCAGGATAATTTTGCTCTGTTTTTCCCTAAATTTCTTGGGTGCCAAAATACCGAGGAGTGGGATCCCGTTTTATACCCCACGCACTCAATAAGTATCATCTATCTATCTAACCTTAAAGGGGAAAGTATGAGTTTTAGTTTTTCTTGTATATTGTAATTTGTTCCCAGTAAGAGTTTTTGAATCCCCCCGATGAACCAGAAACTACATGGGGGAAACGCTTTGGGGTAACGGGAAATAAAGGTTTTATGACGTTATGCCCCGGGTTTTCAAAAGCGGGGCCGCTTTTATCAGGGCGTTACTCCACTGACGGAAGTACCGTTGCAATACATCTAGATGTGGTGTTAATATATAGGGGGGGGTTTAATATTATTTTAGATAATCAAGTAAAAGGTTTTTGTTTTAACAGGGATTATTATTTTCATGATTTTTTTGGTTTTAAATCCTTTTTCTATAAAATTGCAGTGTTTCCAATAGTTGATTCCCCCCTATTATATGAAAGACGCTCCCTATGTCTGATACCTCCCGATTGACACTATATAGTCTTTACCTCCCCAAATTTTGATAGACACTCCCTATATCTGATACCCCCCTATTATATGATAACACTCCCAAAGTCTGATACCTCCCTATTATATGATAGACAGCTCCATATGTTGATACCCCCTATTATATGATGACAGCTCCATATACTGAAACCTCCCCTTTGTGATAGAAGTCCATATAGTCTGAACTCCTATTATTGGATAAAAGGCTCCATATAGCCCTGATACCCCCATTTATGTTGACAGCCCCCTGTAGTCTGATACCCCCTTTAAAATGAAAGAAAAGCCCCATATATTGATACCCCCATTATATGTAGCCCGCCCCAATATGCTGATCCCTTCCCTTTAAAAATGAAGACAGCTCCATTTATCTGATACCTCCTATGATAGAAAGCCCCTATAGTCTGATACCCCCCTTTTAAAATGATACACAGCTCCAAAAGTCTGATACCTCCTTTAATAGAAAACAGCCCCAAATGTAGCCCTGATCCCTCCTTTTATTAAATAGACGGGCCCATTAGTTTTGTATCTCCCATTAAAAAGAAAAGGACAGCCCCATAAAGTTGTACCTCCCATTAAAAGACGGGGAACGGGCTCCATATATTTCCTAAACCCCCCATTATTTAATAGCCCAAGCTCCTTGTCTGATACCTCCAAATTATATGTTTGCAGCTCCATGAAATCTGTTTCCCCTCCCATTATTGAAAACAGCCCATATAGGATACCCCCCTATTTATGATAAAAACGCCCCCCTTTTAAGCCTGATCCCTCCCATTAAAATGATGGGACAGCTCCATATAGCTAAATCCTCCTATTATTGATGAAAGCCCCATAAAAGTCTGATCCCTTCCCTTTATTTTATAGACAGCCCTTTATAGTCTGAAACCCCCCTTTAAAAGTTGCGAACGCCATGAAATTCTGATACCTCCTATTATTTTATAGACAGCTCCATTAGTTGATACCTCCTATTAAAATGATAGGACAGCTCCATATAGCCCTGATACCTTCCATGATAGACAGTCCATAAAGTCTGATACCCCCCTGTTTTCAATGCCAGGTAGTGGACCCGCGGCCCCACCGAAAGGGCGAGGGTGTAAGCCTTTACCAGGGGACGGAGTCTAAGTAAAAAACCCCGGTTTTCACCAGACCCCCGCCGCCAAAGGGATGGATTTGCTGCGGGGGGAGAATACCCCAGGTCGCCCCATGGCGTGACTTTTCCCGGTGGCACCCAAGGGCAGTCCCGTGGTACAAAATGTGAGCCCATGCAGTGGGGACGGGCGGGAGGTCAGGCCAGGCGGCAATGGTTTTTTGGGTCGGGAAAAAACAGGAGCGTAGGGGTTCGGTACAGGGAAGTCGGGACAACGGGGCACAAAAAGCTTTCCAAAAGGCTGTAGGCCCACAAAAAAGACCCGGGAAAAGGTGCCCCGGAAGGAAGAGGGTTAAATAGGGCCCCTCCCCCTTAACCAAAAATTGGGGGTACGGCCCCTTAAAAATCCTCAGAGCCGGCGCGCGCCGCCAAAGGGGGGCGGGCGCGCAAAAACCCGGGGGCCCAGGAGGAGGGGGGGAATCCAGGGGGAAGGAAGGAAAAAGGGGGAAAAGCCGGGCCCCCCCCGGGGGGCCCCGGGGAGGGGCCGGGGCCCCGGGGTAAACAGAAACGAATGCCCCCCAAAGGGGCGGGGGGGTCCCGGGACCACCCGTGAAAAGTCCCCCCCCCAGGCCCCCCTTCTTTGGTTGGGAAAAGGAAGGTCAACACGAAAACCGGGGTCCGGGATGTTCCCCTCAGGCCCCCAAGGGGATCTCTCCCCCGGGGCCCGAACCCCCTCCCAATAAACCAAGAATTCCCCCCTTTTTACCCCTAAAAACCCCTCTTTCCCAAAAGATCCTTTGCCCGCAAATTTTGGGGGGCTACGGCTCGGGAAAGGGGGAAAGGGGCCAACTTTTCGGGAAGAAGGGGTTAAACCACGAGGGGCTTTAGGGGGGAAATAAGGGAAAAAAAGAATTGGGGGATCCCCCAGGGGGGGAGGGATTTTTTAGCTTATACGCCACTGGTTTAAATTTGGTTCGGGGAATTTAAAGGGCCCTTAAAAAAAAAGCCCGGGCCAAGCTTGAAACTGGGGGTTTTTTAACCTACATATTTGGCACACCCCGACTTTTTTCCCCAGGGAAAAAGGGTTGGGAACTGGTCTTTTCCTTTTGGGCCTGGCCCTTTATCCGGGCGGGGGCCACCGTTTCAGGGCTGCGAGTTGTTTCCCAATTTCCAGATAGGGGGGGGTGGCCAAAGGGGCGTCCACAGAGGGAACCTGGGAGGGGGGGGGGGCAGAGGGGGGAAGAGGGGGGGGGGTTTGCCGCCCCTATACAATAAAAAAGGGGGGGGAAATCGCCTCGGAGGACCCTAACCCCATTTTGTAATTGAAATAAAAAATTCCCGCCCAAGGGGTAGGAGGGGGAAACCAATCATCCTGGCGACCCAAAACAAAGGGACGTAAAGTAACTGCCCAGAATGGGTTGACTCTTTCTAGGGGCCTTTTAGATTGGGGTTTAAAAAAGACAAGAGAAGTCTAATTTCCCCCCCGGCAATGGGAGAGAGGGGGCCGCCCCCAAGAACTTGACAAAAAACTGCCCCCCAACGATCAGAAACGATGTGGGGGCCCGGCCGTCATGCGGAAATGGGGAATTTAAAAAAAAACCGGGGGGCCGAATTTGGTGGGGGAAGGAAAACCCCCGGGGGCAGTGGGGAACCGAATTTTGGGACATTTCCCGGGAAAAAAACCTACCCTTAATTTTGACCCAATAAAAGGTGTTTGCCCGAAGGGAATGGAAGGCCCGGGATAAAATTTTCCATCGCCCCCAAGGGGACCAGGGAAAAATTATGGGGGTGGGCCCGGGGGGGTCGCAGTACCCCCGGAGGCCCGTGGGGGGGGCCCCTTTTTCCCCGGGCACAAGTAGGACAGGCATCCAAAAAAAGCCCCCCCCCTTTAACCCCCCCCCATTTTAGCCAGCCCTGCCCCCCCTTAAAAACCCAAAAAGAGATAAACCTGGAACGTTAGGGGCCCCCCGGATGCCCTGCCAACAAGGGCAGTGCCCCCCAATTCGGGATTTTCTTGCCAGCGATGGCCCGAACGTAGGTCTTCCCAGGGGGTATTGCCGAAGGAGGAAGGTGCAGCTGGGGGATCAGGCTTTCCCCGGGGGGTATGATGGGGTTGGAGCGGGGGCCTCCTCCCCTTCCCTTTTGGGTATGCGCGAGAAGAGCCCCCCCCTGATGTTTTTCCCTTCGGTGGGGGGGAAAATGGATCCGGAAGTCAAATCGGGAAAAAAAAAAGAGACCACCGTGCTTCCCCGAGGATTGAGGCGTGGGCCGACTGGGGTATGAAAATTTTTGTATCAGTAAAACACCTCGAAAAAGGTGACGAGGCCCCCTCCAGAAGAAGCCGCCACTCTTCCCCGGGATCTTGATAGCGGCAAATTTTGGGCCCCCCCAAAAGCATAGTTCCCCTTTGCCCACAGAGGTTTGGGAAAGAAGCCCCAGGGGACGGGTTTTCCCCTTGGGACCCTTTTGAGTTTAAAAACAGCCCGGCCCCCCCGACGAGGGATCCACCCCCAGGAGAAAAGGGTTCTCAGGTCGGGGGGGGCAAAAAGGTGGGAAGCAAAGGCCGAAATTTTAAATCCGGAAGGCTCTTTCGGGTGGTGGCCAAAAAATTTTGGGGGGGGGCCTTCTTCTGGTGAGAGCCACAAAAAAGTAAGAAGTGGGATTAAATGTCGATTAATAATTGGCAAAAACCCAAAAAACGTTGTATGGGTGAAGTCCCAAAAGGTTTGTGGCCATTGCAAGATAGCAGGGAAACTTTGTGGGGTCCATTTTCCCGGCCTCGGTCGAGAAAAGGGAACCGAGGGAAAAGGGAAATGGGGTTGGTGGAAAACGCACTTTTCTAACTTTGGGGTACAGGGGTTGCTGCGAAGGCGTTTCAGGTCCCGGGGCACCTGTGATAGATGGGGCCCGGGGGTCAGGAGAGAAAAAAAAATGTCGTCTGATACAGAATGACACCCTGTTTAAAAGGTTTCCCCGAAGATGTTTTTACGAACTCCCGAAAAGACCGCGAGGGCATTGCCCCAAAAGGAAAAAGGAAACACCCCGGGATTTTTAAAATGGCCGTCGCGGGGATTTAACGCCGCTTCCCCTCATCCCCTAAAGGGTCCTGATAATTGTATGCCCCCCCAGGTCCCCTTTTGGGGAAAACCTGGCTCCCTTTTAACGGTCCCCCGGTTCCCTTTAAATTTGTGGGAAAGGGTACCCGGGTTTTTTACGGTAATTTTGGTTCAGGGCCCCGGGAGTCCCATGCGGGACGGAGGAACCATCCTTTTCGTAGAAGAAAAACCCGGCTCCGGGGGGAGATAGGGGCTTGCTTAAAAAGCCCTTTTTTCCGGGTTTTTCACGGATATTAAATCGGGCCCTGGCCTGAGTCGCTGGTTTGGACAACCCGGGAAACTCTAACCCCCAGGGGGGGGTGGGGCCCCCGGAAGGAGGTCAATGGGGCAGTCCCTAAGGGGGGGGAGGGGGAAGGGATTCGGCCCTTTTTCTCCAAAAAGCGTCCACGTAGTCCCGGGATTTGCGGGAAGACCCGGAGGGATGTTTCGTTTATGAGGTGGAATGGCCCGGGGAAAGGCCCGCGGAATGAGAGACCCGGATTTTTGGCAGTCGGGCCCCGGTAGAATCTCCCCCCGGTTTTCCCCAAACGAGGGGCGGGGCCCTGGGCTGTACCAAAAGACCCAAGAGGATAGGGGGAGGGGTGACCCAGGAAAAGGGCGTTTTTAAGGGGATCTTTCCCCCTTGTGTAAGGCCCCCCCGCGGAGAGCAACGGTTTGGGCCCCGAGAATGGCCTCACTAAGTAGCTGCCCCCTCACGGAGGATTCAAACCCGGGGCTTCTTGAGGGGTCACCGGGAAACGATGCTGGGGGAAACCAGGGTTGGGGGAATAAAGTTCCCCGGGGGATTCCGAGTCCCGGAAGGCGGGGGGGCCCCGAAAAAGCAGTCCCGGGGAAAAAGAAACCTCCAAACCCCCATAGAAAAAAGTGGAGAGGAAGTTTTTCAACCCCGGGATGCCCTCCGACATAGCCCAGGTGCGGGGGGTTTCCTGCCGTGTGGGCGAAAACGGGGAACCCCTTGCGGGAAGGGGGCCGGGGGGTGGCACATAAAAAGGGACAATTTCTCTGCCCGACGGCGGGGCAGCTTCCCCGTTCGGCAAAATGTTTCCCCCCTCCCCCCTGCATGGGTTTTTCACTGGGAGGAAGGGAAAACGGAGTGGGGTCTTTTGGAAAAACCAGGGCCAGGGGAGGCAAAAAGGGTGGTGGGCGGATCCCGTTTTCCCGGCGGGGTTTCTCTTGTCGTCGGCCCAAAGCGAACATCGATTCCCAGTGGGTGGTGGACCCTTCGCTTAGAGGGACGGGATCTTCTTACCCCTTTGGGGTTTTTTAACCCCGGGAGGCCCTTTTTTTAAAAGGGGGCACATGGGCGGGGGTTTTTTCCCGGTTTAGCTCCGCGCAAAAAGGGTTTCCCGGGAAAAGAAACTGCGTAGTCGCCGAAAGAGGGTCACCCCTGGCCCAAGGTTAAATAGAGGGTCTCCCCCGGGGGAAGGCCCCTTTCCCGGGTTTCAAAGGGGGACTCGGAACCTTGAGAGGAAAGTCTGTAGGCCGTCGTTACCCGGATCGTCGGTCCCAGAGAGGGGGGGCCCAAGTAGAGCCCCCCGGACAGCAGACTGACCACGAAAAGGGCCCCCAGGAAGTTCTTTGGGGGAAAAAACCCCCCCAACAAAATCAACCCCAAACGAGCAATGGGGAATAAATACCCTGCACAGTTTTGGGGGTTCCCCCCTTTAAAAATTTTCAGGGGAGTGGTAAGCGTACCGAGAGTCCCCCGGGGGCTGGGGGGGTGTTTGCCACAGGAGGAGGAGTTTGGGGCTGTTGGTTACCAGGAGCTGCTTTCATCATAGGGAAAAAAACTGGTTTTTAGTCTGGGGTTGTTTTCGTAGTTGATGAGGGGCTGCTGACCCCTATCGCCCTGAGATCCGGAAACTGGGGGAAGGTACCTTTGGCGGGGCCATGCCCGGGTTTTTCTGTAAGGGTGCAGGTTGGGAAACCCCCTGGGGCCACCCCAAGCGATTTTGGGGTAAGCCCTACCAGGGGGCGGAGTCTAAAATAGAAACCCCCTTTTTACCAGAGCCCCCCGCAAAAACGGGAAAGGACTTGGGTGGGGGGAGAACTACCCGGTCGCCCCATGGCGTTACCCTTCTTGCGGTGGCAGGGGAAGGCAGTGCGTGGGACAGAAAAACGTGAGGGTGACGGAGTCGGGGACGGGAGGGGGGTCAGGCACAGGCGGCAAAAGGTTCGTGGTCAGGAAACAGGAGCGTTTGGTTCGGTTTCAAGGAAGGGCAGACAAAGAGGACAAGAAGCTTTTTCTAAAGGTGTACGGCAATAAAGATCCCCCCCCAAAAGGGTTACCCGGGAAAGGGAAAAGGGGTAAAAAGGGGGCACCGCCAGCTTAACCCAAAAATGGGGGGTACTGGCCCTTTAAAACCCCGAGAGGGCCGGGCGCGCGCCGGGGGCCAAAAAGGGGGCGGGGCGCAAAACCACCCCCGGCCCGGGGGAGGAAAGGGGGGATCAAGGGGCGCAGGGAAAGGGAAGGGGGAAGCCGGGGCCCGACCCGCGGGGCCCCGGGGGGGGCCCCAGGGCCCCCACCCGGGTTTAAAAGGCACGAGTGGGGCCCCCCCAGCCCCGGGGGGGGCTGCGGGGCCCCCGTGACAGTTTCCCCCCCCCCCTAGGGCCCCTCCTTCTTCTGGTTCGGAGGAAGGTCAACACGAGACCGCGGCGTACTGGCCCTTTAAATCCTCGAGAGCCGGCGCGCGCGCGCCGACGGCGCGGGCCGCGCACGCCGGCCGGCCAGGAGGACGGGAGGACTCAGGAGGCAGGAAGGTAAGGGGAAGCCGGGACCCGACCCGCGGGCCCGACGGGTGACAGCACGAGTGCCCCCGCCCGGGCGAGGGGCTGCGGGACCACCCGTGACACCTCCCATTATATGATAGACAGCTCCATAAAGTCTGATACCTCCTATTATAGACAGCTCCATATAGTCTGATACCTCCTATTATATGATAGACAGCTCCATATAGTCTGATACCTCCCATAATATGATAGACACCTCCATATAGTCTGATACCTCCCATTATATGATTGACAGCTCAATATAGTCTGATACCTCCCCTTATATGATAGACAGCTCCATATATTTGATACCTCCTATGATTTTGATAGACAGCTCCATATAGTCTGATACCTCCTATTATAGACAGCTCCATATAGTCTGACACCTCCTATTATATGATAGACAGCTCCATATAGTCTGATACCTCCTATGATAGACAGCTCCATATAGTCTGATACCTCCTATTATATGATAGACAGCTCCATATAGTCTGATACCTCCTATTATATGATAGCTCCATATAGTCTGATACCTCCTATTATATGATAGACAGCGCCATATAGTCTGATACCTACTATTGTATGATAGACAGCTCCATATAGTCTGATACCTCCTATTATATGATAGACAGCTCCATATAGTCTGATACCTCCTATTATAGGATAGACAGCTCCATATAGTCTGGCACCTATAACATGTTCCCCTGCCTTCCCCCATCCTCCCACCATTCCTAACACCTCTCACTCACGTTTTACCTGCCTCCACTGCCCACTCATGTTTCACCTGCCTCCACTGCCCACTCACGTTTCACCTGCCTCCACTGCCCACTCATGTTTCACCTGCCTCCACTGCCCACTCACGTTTCACCTGCCTCCACTCCCCACTCACATTTCACCTGCCTCCACTCCCCACTCACGTTTCACCTGCCTCCACTCCCCACTCACGTTTCACCTGCCTCCACTCCCCACTCACGTTTCCCCTGCCTCCAAAACCCACTCACATTTCACCTGCCTCCAGCCCCCACTCACATTTCCCCGGCCTCCAGCCCACACTCACGTGTCCCCTGCCTCCAGCCCCACTCACGTTTCACCTGCCTCCACTCCCCACTCACGTTTCACCTGCCTCCACTCCCCACTCACGTTTCACCTGCCTCCACACCCCACTCACGTTTCACCTGCCTCCACTCCCCACTCACGTTTCACCTGCCTCCAGCCCCCACTCACGTTTCACCTGCCTCCAGCCCCCACTCACGTTTCACCTGCCTCCAGCCCCCACTCATGTTTCACCTGCCTCCACTCCCCTCCCTCACCCTCATCACTTACCTGTCCTGAAGAGTGGGAGGCCTCGATCTTCGGCGCCGTCCGTGCGCTGCTGAGGAGTGGTATGGGCGCGCTCTCTCTCCCCGGCTGGTGGCAGCTTTCGCTCTTCAGTGGCGGGCGCGCGCTGTTAGGGAGAGGAGGAGGAGGAGCAAGGCAAACCCCCTCCTTCCCAGCAGCGCACCGCGCCACTGAGGAGACAGGCAGCATCAGCGCAACTTGCTGATTCTGTCTGTCATTACAACGGAGAGCTGGAAGGGAAAAGTGATATGTCCCTACCGGGCTCCGTTGTCCGCTGCCGCTCTACAAAAAAAAAAAACAGGGAATCCCGCCGCTGCCACCAATGATAGTCACTAGCGGCGGCAACCTCCGACACGTCCCCCCATCCCACCGCTCCGACCACTGGGGGGGCGGGTGCCCGGAGGAAAATGGGGAAAAAAAAAAAAAAAACTCCTGCTGCAGTGCCCCTAACAGGCGCCGCCCTAGGCACGTGCCCACGAGTGCCTAGTGGGAAATACGGCCCTGACTATGACCTGTAACTGACTTATGATATATACAAGTGTGAATATGACCATTGCTCTGGGATAGAGACACATCTAAAAGGGTAATAGTATCAGAATGAAATTGATGTGTGAACAACAGCCCAAAGGCATTTGAACAAAGATATTTAGTAAACGATGGTATGGTCGAGACATCCGATGTCCAGATGAGGAGGATATCATCTATGTATCGACCATACCAGTGTACACTGTCATGAAAGGGATTATTCTCAGTAAACAAAAACACCTCCTCCAACCATGAAATATACAAATTTGCCAATGAGGGCGAACATGTTACCCCACTGAAGCTGTAAGTCCCAGAAAACGAAAAATAATTGTGAGCAAGTAAATAGCTTAGAGCTAGTGAAATAAATTGTATGTAGTTTTCTTCATAATTTGGATATTTCCTCAGATGAAACTCCACTACTCTAACTGCCAAATTATGGATATCACAAGTGAACCACATGTCGTTTTCATACCATGAAAAATCTTTTAAAATCTTCAATACATGTTTTAGGTACACACAACACTGGGCTACCAAAAGCTGCAAAAAATAATCTCTAAACTCACACAACTCTTTGTGCAATGAATCGATTCCCACACCAATGGGGCTCGTTACCGGCAGGATTCGGTTCTTGTGAACTTTTGGCAAAGAGTGGAAAACAGGAATTACAAGCTGACTTACTAACAAGTAATCATATACTCTTTGGTTAATCACACATAAAGCTATTCCTTCCTATAATTTAATTTCTAGCACATATGTTAAAGTGGGGTCGTTCTCCCATATTTGGTAGGTGTTCCTATCACTTAACAATTCCACATTCAATTTAATATACAAATCTATATCCAACACAACGACAGAACCTCCTTTGTCTGCCTTTCTAATAATATGGTAAGGATTCTTCTTTTTTCAATATATTTTATTTAAATTTTCAACAAAACATATTGGAAACTTATAATATACATGACAGTAAAGATCAAGTGGGATAGTAAAAATAAAATGGCAATGTAATCTAAATTTTTAAGAGATAATGTGGACAATGAAATTGATGTTACACAGTATAAAGCTTAAGACTTTACATAGTTGGGTAAAAATATTGAACATGTAAAAAGAACATTAAGTACCTCAAAAGATAAGGGGTGAACCACTGATAGGGGAGAAAAGGAAGGGTAGGAGAAAGAAGGGAGGCGATTTTCCAAGCTAATATGTCAAAACCTGATCAATCGCATAGTCTTCCAAAAACTGAGGCCAGGGCGCACAAAGAGAAGATCAGTCCTTTAACTCATTACCGCTGCAGTCAGTTTTGACCTTCCTAACAGAACCCCATTTTTTAAATCTGGCCTGTGTCACTTTATGTGAGAATAACTTTTTGTTACTTTTACCTATCCATGCGATATAGAGAATGTTTTCTCATGACACATTGTGCTTAAGTTAGTAAGAAAATTTATGGTCCATACAATCCTTGTTTATTTGTGAAAAAATATCAAAATATTGTGAATATTTTGAAAAATTTGCCATTTTCAAACTTCAAAAATGTCTCCGTGTAAGACAGATAGTTATTCTACACAAAATAGTTTATAACTGGCATCTACCATATGTCTGCTGTAGGCTGGCTTCATTTTTTAAATGTCTCCATCTAGGAAACTACACCCCTTAAAACATTTAAAACAGTGTTTAGGAAGTTTGTTAACCCATAAGGTATTTCACAGAAATTAAATCTAAGTGGAGGTGAAATTTCAAAATTTCACTTTTTCGCAGATTTTCAAGTTTTTTCCATTATTCACTGGAACACAGTAGATGTGACAATGGAAATGCAACTCAACATTGATTCTGCAGTTTTTAGAGACATCCCATATTTGGCCCTAGTGCGCTATTTGGCTCAACCACAAACCTCAGAGTAGGAGGCGCACCTACCAAACTTTGGGGTCTCATTTTCAATACAATTTTATTTAAGTGCAATTCCAGGTTTGTGGACACCCTAAGGTGCTAAAACGTAACAAACACCCCTAAAATGATCCCATATTGACCTCTTAGGTGTTTCACACATTTTTTTAGTGTTAGGCTGTGAAAATGAAAATAAATTTTTTCTCCAACAATCTTCAATTTTAGCTGAAAATATTAAATTTTTTCAAGGAATTCTGGAAGAAAAAGCACCCCAAATATTGTTACACAATTTGTTCCAAGTTTGGCAGTGCCCTATATGTGGGTGTAAACTGCTGCAGATTTTGGTGGGCGCCATGTTGCATTTGCAAAGCCTCTAAAGTACCAGAACAGGTGAAACCTTCCAGAAGTCGCCCTATTTAGAATTCAACACCCTTCATGGATCTCATCTAGGGCTGTACTGTGCATTTTGGGCGCACAGGTGTTCCATAGTTTTTTTTAACATTGGGCTATGAAAATGGGGGGGGGAATGCCTTTCAGGAATTGTTTTTGGGCTTCAATTTTACAGCATTTGCCGTGCAGTGTAAATGACAGGATAACTTTACTAAGTGCGTCGGTACAATTACAATGATATAAATTTGAAATATGTTTTTTTTTTACGTTTTATTACTTTTACACAATAGAAGTGTGTTTATAAAAAAATGTGTTTTTATGTCTTCATAGTCTGACAGCCACAACTTTTTATTTACTGTATAAGGAGCTGATTATGGGCTTGTATTTAGCATCTGCTTAGTTCTGCAGATTCTTGTCATGTAACTGCATTGTTACTGTTTTGCTTCTAAAAATCTGAAGTTTAAGATTCATTATTTGTTAGTATTTGTTAAATCCTCGTTTGTCTTCTGGGCTCTCAATCAGATTTTGACTGAAATCTGATCCCAGATCTCTTCTACACGTCCCCAATGTTGGTGCATACTGGACTTCTTTAACTCTACCCACAAGTGTTCAACTGGGTTGAGGTCTGGGGACTGTGGAAGCCAATCCAGCAACTCTACTTCATTGTCATTGAACCATTTCTCCGCCAAACTCAACATATGCTTCAGGTGCTGGAACACTATGTTGTCCTTTTCATCCCCATAGTATTCGATTGTACGAAGTAACTCCTCTTGTAGGATACTCACATATAGCTCAGCATTGAGACCACCATCAATCCTGGTCAAGTATCCAACACCTTTGGCTGTGAAGCATCCCCATATCAGTCTTCCTCCACGGGACTTGACACTTTCTTCAATTTCTCGATCCATTAGTCCCCTTTTCCCTTGATTCTTCCAGACCCATTTGCACCCATCAGAGCCCGGTCTTTTGACTTTTGTCTCTTCACTTCAAATTACCTGTTCCCAAACTTCTACTGTCCACGTTTCATAGTTTTTTGCAAACTTGAGCCAACGCTTGTTATGAGGATATTGAAGTCGAGGCTTCTTCACCTTCTTTTGGGTCACCATCCAAACTTATGTAATGTATGTCACATGGTGCTTGTGTGGACGTCTGTGATCTCACTACTGTATTATGAAGCATACAAGCCACCTCCACTCCCGTGTTTGTCACACCAGAACTGATAGACCTTGTAATGAGTCAACTTGTTTTCTCTGATATTTTGCCTGAACGCCCACCTCTTGGCTTTTGAATGGATGGACGGACTTCATTTTATATTCCTCCAGCTGTCACGGCACTCCTATAATGCAGTTTGGCAATTTTCTTGTCCGAGAGACGCTATCGATGAGCTGGGTGATCCGGCTTCTCTTTTCTTGGGAAATCTTCATGGCTGCTCCTCAATTCGAACCAGTGATCTTTCACTTGGGAATCAGCATAATAACACTCTAAGCTATCAGGAAATGTGAGAACAGGTTGAAATTTGTAGAATACAACAAGATAAAGATTGTTCCCCCACCAGTAGCAAAACAGTAACAATGCAGCTACATGACAAGAATATGCAGAACTAAGCATATGCTGAATAGTTGCAGGTCAAAGTTATGTATAAGGTAGCCAAGATAATTGTCTATAAAATTATCGTAGTCTCATGTTCAAAGCTATAATGGATGGTGAAATATAGAGCCTACAAGTTAAAAAATTCAAACTATTGTTACCTTTTGCTTGGCACTGTATCTCACTCATTATCAGGTTTACATCGATGTAAAAAAAAGTTTAGAGTTTCTTTTTACTTCTTTATTTGCTTTTGTACCAATTTAAGCATAGCTGCTTTCAATGTTCTGCTGGTTGATGTGACCTAACAGCTTCTTTATAACAGGTATTTCAGCTCCCATAACATGCTGTAATCTGGTAGCATGAGACATGAATTGGTAAGGAAACATTATATCATTTTACAAGATAAGAACATCACAGTATTTACACCATTACTCAACATTTTACGTAGATTTTAGCTATGGTATGTTGTAAATTGATGTGTAAAACCATAGTATTCCTTTAAATTATGGAGCCAAAAACACTTGTCTGTACATTGGGTACTCTATGAATGTATTTGGCAGCTTCAGAATAATTCAGTAGCCCAGTCAAAACACTCTACTCTATGTTTAATTTGCCACATTGGATCTAGCTACAGCTAAAGGAGAAATGTTCCTTATGCTCCCAACCCCTAATGGGCTCAGGCACCCAGTGTCCACAGAGTATTGCACAATGTATGGTTGGTTAAGCAATGGTGGTTAGTTAGCTGTGGCTAGTTAGGCATTCCATGAAAGGTAGTGCAACCAAACTCTGATTGACACGTTGGACTATCTCATCATCCCAAGCCCAAATATGAAGACCACTCAGAACTGGTGTCCCAATGTTGGCAAAACAAAAAGTTACTTGTTTAACTGCAAAAGGTGTGTGTCCTGCTAATAGAACGGCCCCCCTCTGTTTCACTCTGTGTTGCACAATATACAAAGGACACCATATGCTGAATTCTTTCCATCCTGCTCACACCTTTATATAACAGTAAAAGGAGAGCAGGATTTTGTCACTGTAGTAAACAACAGAGTACAGAGGCAGAGCAGGTGGTGAAAGAAGGAAGGCTTTATCTTTATAGCTGTGCAGGTATTTATTCCCCTTGTTTGTCTACATTCCACAGTTAACACAATTAAAATACCAAACCCCAAACTAGCTAAACATTCCTGGGATTTCATCCACAATCGCACCATCAGGTAGAAGGTAGAACAAACAAAGAAAACATTATCATTAAAGCTGATGTTGGTAAGATGCCATAATATAATATAAAATATCATAAATGGATGTAAGAATTTATAAACTTAAAGACGTATTCCCATCTGATTGATTTTAAACATGTAAACAAATGTAAATCAACATTATTAGCAAATACATTGCTGTTCTGATTTTGCTTAATTTTAAAGATACAGCAGTTTTTATCTCTTGCTTGTTTAGAGAAGCTTTTTAGGTTACTGACCACCTCTCTCTACTCTAGCAGTAGTCGGGCTGGTGAAATCACTTCATTCTGTGTCTTACCAGCAGCAGGAACTTGAAAGAAACCTTAACCCTTTAGAATTACTGAGATAGCTCAATAGTCCTGTGCCCTGATGTCAGGTCTGCAGTGACATTGTTATCTGTGTATGTGAATACACAGATAAAAGTTGTCTTGGCATCATGTAAGTTTTTCTCTCTCACTAAGAGCTTCTTCTCATGACAAATACAGACATGCTAGCTTATATTTATAGCCAGACCTCCTGCATGGACAGTGCCATTGTTTTTCACAACCCCTCCATTGCCAACGTCCCTCTAGCAAACATAGGAATAGGAGCTACAAAACTGTAATGTCAGTCAATGCTGTAGAACCCTATATAGCTAGCATGGAGATGGTACACCTTAAGTGGCATGGTAGTGCCTCCGGCACGACATACTTGTCAACTATCCCAGATCACCTGGAGAGTTTGCAAGTCCAGCAGGCACCATGTAGGGTGCTTGGATAGTGAAGGTGCAAAGGCTGTGCCTGCAGCATCCGCAGAGGTAATGTACAGCCCCCTCCTGCTGCAGTAGCTATGAACTGAGGTAACTCTGATCCTGGCCATATAACCCCCTAGATGCTGTTGTCAGTAGTGTTTGCAGCATTTGGAGGGTTAATAAAAGGAAGGGGGCTCCATCTGTCACCCTTGAGTAGCACTGCAATGCAATCACAAGGTATCCATAGTTGCCATGGTAATCAGACACCAAATTTTGGCCTGCCTTTTAAAGAAGCCTATTGCGCTCTGCTAAAGACAGAGTCTAATAGGCTGCATGTCACATACACTATAATACACAGCAATACAATAATGTATAAAACTGATCAAACGATCACATAGTCGAGTGAGACTACATAGTTACATAGTTTGTAAGACCAAAAAAAGACAGATGTCCATTAAGTTCAGCCTATTGTGCTATAGTGTTGATCCAGAGGAAGGCAAAAAAAAACATGAGATGGAAGTCAATTGTTCTCATTTTAGAGAAAATTCCTTCCAAACTCCAATCACAATAAATCCCTGAATCAACGACCCTTCTTCAGAATCCCAATCACTATAATTTGTTATATTATTACACTATAGAAATGCATCCAGACCCTTTTTTGAATACTGTTAGTGAATTCACCGTGACAAGTCCCTCTGGCAGAGAGTTCCGCAGTCTCACTGCTCTCATAGTAAAGAATCCCTTTCTATGTTTATATGGAAACTTCCTTTCCTCAAGACGTAGAGGATATCCCCTTGTTCTAGATACAGTCCTGGGTATAAATAGATCTTGGGAGGGATCTCTATATTGAACTTTGATATATTTAAACAGATTTATTATGCCCCCGCCCCCTTGAAGTTGTCTTTTCTGTAACCTAAATAACCCTAATCTTGTATAATACCCCTTTTAATACACCCCATGACCCTATTTGCGCTGGCAGCAGCTGCCTGACCCTGGCTGATACAATTAAGTTTATTGTCCACCAAGATTCCCAAGTCCTTCTCCATGTCACTTTTACCTAGCGTTTTTCCGTTTAACAAGTAATCATGAAATGAATTTTTCCTCCCCATGTGCATAACCTTGCATTTATCTATGTTAAACCTCATCTGCCACTTCTCTGTCCAGGCCTCCAACGTATCCAGATCCCTTTGTAATAAAACATCATCTATTGTGTTGATTACTATACAGAGCTTAGTATCTTCTGCAGAGATTGATATTCTACTGTGCAATCCACCTGTAAGGTCCTTAATGAATATATTAAAGAGAATAGGGCCCAATACTGACCCCTGTGGTACCCCACTAGTAACAAGGATAGAATCTGTGTGTACCATTAATCACCACCTTTTGTTTTTTATCTCTGAGCCAGTTACTTACCCACTTGCACACATTTTCCCCCAGTCCAAGCATACCCATTTTGCTTACCAACCTTTTATGTGGCACAGATTCAAATGCTTTAGAAAAATCTAGATATATGACATCCAGAGCCTCACCCCGATCCAGTCTAGAACTAACCTCCTCAAGAACGAAATTATTTGACAACCTTCTTCAAAACCCATGCGGATCGCATTAACATTTATTCGTGAGATACTCCAAAATATCTCTTTGGAAAAACATTTCCCCTACAACAAGGTTAAACTACCACCTGTATTTCCTGGATCACTTATACCCTTTTTAAAAATTTTAGCACCACACTTAAGGCCAATCCTTTTGGGACATCCCCCTTATAACGTCATAAATTTTAAAAATAGGGCCTGTCTATCACTTTAAAATCCCCATGGGACACGGGGTTAACCCGGGACCGGGTTTTTTAAAATATCTTAAAGGGGACTCACTTCTTCCGGGGTTAACAAAATATTTAATTGAGTGTACATAACAGGAAGGAATTTTTCTCATAAATACAGTGGAGAAAAAAAATTGTTTAAAGATTTGCTTTCTCACTCACCCCCTATAATACCTCCCCCACTACTTTTAAGGGGGCCCAAAATTTTCATTTTAATCTTTTTACATTTACATACAACAATATTTTGGGGTTTTGTTTTACTTCTATGGCAATACTCTTTCTTCTCACTTTCTTTTTTATCATTATTTACTATTTTTTTCTTTTTCCCTTTCACTTTTTTCCTCTTCACTGCCCCTGTTAATACTAAATCCTTTCTTTTGTCATTTTTTCCTCCTTTACCTCTGTTGCCACATTTTTTTTTGGTTTTTAAACATTTTTTTTCCATAAGTTATGCACCTCTCACAGTGGGCGCTTAAGATGTTTTTAGAGATCTCCCATTTATTATCTGTTCTTTTATTAGCCTTCGTGAAATTCAGTGTTTTGGGGCCTCCACAACAAAATACTCTATTGAAAAATAAAAAATCTATGGAGTTACCTATGAAGCCCTGGGGGGTCGCATGTCCAACCCTTACATGACATCCATTATTTTTTACACCCACCATGTAATCTTTATAACCCTTGGGTTTACTGATGGAACAAAAATTAAAACTTCCCATTTCCCTCAATTAAGCTTTTGCTAAAATTTTTTTTCTTAAATAAGGCTGTCTAAATTGAATTGCCTTTTAAGGGGTTTAAATGAAGATGGCCTTAGAACAGATAGTTTTCTCACTGACTGTTGGTTATCCATGAAAGGAACACTAAACATAAAAAATGCAGAAAAATAGAAAGGAAATCCTCGAAAATGATTCCTTAACTCCTTTTTTTCTTTAATTCCTTTTCTTCTTAGACTAAAGCTAGAAATATATAAAAAAATCTTACTCATTTAGGGGATCAGCCTTTCCCCTTCTCCTCTTTCTTACAGTCCTTCTTTTAATACATTTTGCACAGACCCTCCCCTTAGGGGTTAAAGGGCGGGGGGGACAAACAAATTTACCACCAACCCACTTCACCGGCAGAAAATAGGGGACAAGGGGGATGGGGTGGGGTGAATTTTTCCAGGGGGGGACATATGCCTTTTTTGTCGGGCACCAAAATACCCTGTCCCATCCTGCCCTCTGCTCTGTCCCAATTAGCCCAAAGGGTTTTTTAACCCCTACTTTGCCAAGCCCCCCTACACACCTAACTGTTTTCCAAAGGGAAAAACATGCATCTTCAGGGAAAATTTAACCCCTCAGTTTCTGTAAATTTTTAAAAATGCAAAAATCCTCAAACTGTTGGGGAATTTATCTCCTTTCATTTAACCTTAAAATTTTGTTTGGGGCCCTTAAAGATACATCAGAAACCATAAATTTAATGGTTTATACTTTGGAGAGAAAATTTTTCAAAACTTCTACTTCTTTTTGTAAACTTAACAACAATCGACCCCTTTCCCGGGCAGCCATTTAAAATTTTTTGGGTCGTCATATTTTTCCTTCTTGTTCTCACAAATCCATAACTTTTTGTCTTAGAGGCCATATTATGAGGAATCATATTGTACAATCTAAAGTTGTCCTAGACTTGACCATAGAAAATAACCTGAAAACCAAAAAATCTAAGAGGGTTAAAATTGAAAAAAACTTACTGCACAATGTTTACGGGGCTATGTTTATAAGGCACATACTCCAGTACTAGAAGATGAATTTTTAATGGTGATTTCCACCTAAGACCTGATTAAGGGAACATTTCTATTTAGGTTGAACAGTAGTTTTATTGTACAATTTTGGCTAAATATGACTAAATGATCACAATTATAATCCAAAATTTAGACCTAAAACCCCACCCCCCCCCCCAAAAATCATGGCGTTTGTAATATTTTTTTTCATGTATGAGCTTCAGCATATAAGGATAAAATAATGTCAATTTAATAAATCAACTTTTACCAATTGAGAAATCAATTTTTCCTAACTTTTTATAGTTTTTTTAATTAAAAAAATGGAAAAAGTGGGGCTATTTGAACTTTAATAAATAAAATTATAAAATTTTATTAAATAATTGTAAATACATTATTAAAAACTCTTATTATTCTTGACCACTAGGTCTTTCCTCTCTTAAACCTCCTTCTCCATATATAGATGAACAACAACCGAATGGGTGATACTAAAATGGCGGTTTAAATAGGACCTTAACACCACCAATAGTAAGTACCTGAATGGTATTATAAAATTAGCTACAAATAACAAGATTTGATAAATCTGCTGCAGCTTAGAGTTACCTAACGAAAATTTACACCTTCTATACATACAGTCTCCACAAATATATGCCCACATAATACCAAAACATAGTGCATCACTCATCCATGACCAAAACACACTCAGAACGCTTATTTAAGGTCCCCTACACCCTATTAGAGAAACGAGGTAAAGGACCTCGGAAACCGCCGTAGTACCTGTATTTAAATTGAGATATTAATTAAAAACCAACCTCCCACCCACGACAACCAACTGTAAAGTTTAATAGTGGATGGATTTACGTTAAAACACATAATGTGACAAAAATGTCAAATATAGAACACATCTTATTATTGAAAAACTGTCTAACTCCTAGCACACAAGACTAAAGAAGTTAAACATACTCTATCTCCAGGTGGCTATTCATTTCCTGTGAGAGATAGTCCTCAAACTTAGTTGAGCACAATGTTATTTCCTTTGTTAGGAGGATTCACAGAATGGTTTGAAACCAGAGGTTATAAATCACCAAATAAAATGTTGTGTAAAGCTTGAACCCGTTTACTTCTTTGGTCTCAAAAAAAAACATGCTACAATAGCCCAAATAATAAATGTTTTATAGTTCGATATATGTATAGACATGAAAAATAACAGCAATGCACAATACCCCAGGCCCAAACATCACTCAGCAAACAAAAAGAATATGCAAGACAAATGTTACTACTAGACACAGACTTGCAGTATATTTTACAAAAATTAAACTGTTGTTTTATGATTACAAATGCTTTCCTAACCACAGGTCATTACTTAGCAATCCATGAAGTGAAATAAAACAATAATTTTTCGCAGTGACATAGTGTTGAGTTCGGATGTCCGCAAGCACACTAGAAACACCAGTAATACATGAACATTCCTTCACAGTGTAATGAATAGAATAAATTCATAGGAGGGAAAAATGATTGCTAGAGCGCGAGAAACAAATTGTTTACTAAGACCAAAAGGTGCAGTTAAAACAAACCATATTCCAAAATAAAGAACAGTTTCAGAACACTGTTAATATTTACCATCTGCAGGTGGTATTTGTAGCACTCCTCTTAGACCCTGTTTAGATGACTGTACGACAGCCACATTTTGTCAGGCTGAAACTTGCAATAAATAAGTAAATACAGTAAATACCAGTTAGGTACAGAAGACAGAATGGACTGGATTAAAGGGTTTGCCTCACCATGCAGTTTTCACAGACCACAAAGGTTCAAAGCTTGTGGCTACAGCAATGAATGGCATTGTGCGGCGTCCTGGAAGTCCGGGGTACCAGTGGACAAGCGCATGCGCGCTGTTTCCGGCATCCCGGAACTCCGTGGTGCACTAAGTAAATACGTCGGCTGACTTAAACAGTATAGTATTTACATGTATTTGGCTACCATAAACAATAAAAGGCGCACTATTCTTCTATTAGACTTTATGCCATATAGAGGTTTTACCACCCGAAACGCGTCGGCGTTAATCCGGGTGGGTGGTGGGTTTCTAATGCATGGAGGGTTCACTCTCCCAGTCTTTTCAAAGCAATGGAATAAACATCTGAATTTATTATACATGAATAACTAACGTGAACAGTCATGTTCATCAATAAATCAAGCTGAGTACTACAGTAGCAGTGAATGCATTTTGCATTGGCTATTCCTAGCTAAGTCTGTAAGGGTAACATTAGTGATGGAGGCTCCGTCCTGCTGATAAGAAACTGCATTGTGTGACTTCACCACCCCAATCACGGCTTTTAAGAATCCCATTAGACAGAGAGACTAGTCGAAAAACCAGGAACTCTTGAGTACAAAATGCAGAAAGTTCTTTTTATATTACATAAAACAAGTAAAAACAATAGTTATAACTTTAATTATCTTGGGACTACCAAGATTTAAGCTAAAACAATTGAGTGGAATACCCCATTAAGTAAAGCCAAATCATAGCCAACTTAGCAGTGGTTGGGAATAATAATACAAATCATGTCTCAAATACCAAACTAAAAAGGTACTTACTATGAGACAACGGCGTTTGCAGGATGATGAGGGAGGTGATGGTAGAGACATGGATGTGGACAGCAATACATATAGCTTTAATCCAGAAGCAGAGGAACGACAGAAACCACACATATCAAAACTAACCTATCCGCTGAAAAAAAAAAAAAAAAAAATCTTACCAAGTGCCTATCCCAAACACTGCCCCTAACATAGGCCCACTGACCCTTCAACACTGTCTGCCACACCAACAAAAGATAACCCTACGCTAGAAAAACACGTGGACACTAGATGAGAAATAATGACCTGGTTTTTCACCCATTTTGTGGCGTAAACTACGCCCAAAATAACAGTCCGTGCAGGTATAATATCGCCAAATGTGTTAAGCGCATTGTTCGCAAGACTTGACACTTTTTAATGCGCCTAAGATTGGGTAATTTATCTGATGGGGATTCACCTCACACTCATAAATATCACACAAATACTGAGGTATGGAAAGTATTCAGACCTTTACATTTTTCCACTTTATCTTTAATTTTCATTGCAGTGCCATATTGGTACGATCAAAAAAGTAAATATTTTTTGCACATAAAAGTACACTCAGCCAGCCCACCATCTTGAAATAAAAAAAAAAGAGAAATGTAGATATTTTTGCAAATTAATTTAAACAAGATAAACTGCAAATATAATATGTTTATAATATTCAACCCTTATGTCTGTGACACAACATAGATAACTCACACCTGCTGTTTCATTTCCTACTGATCCTCCGTGAATGGTTCTACTCCTCATTGGAGTCGCATCAGAGTTTAAATACACGATTGGTACATGATTAGAAAGGCAACATACTGTCTATAAAAGATCTCACAGAGCATGTCCATTCACATGCGAATCCCGAGGTCCTAAGGAACGCCCAATGGAGCTCAGAGACATAATTGATGGCAAGGCCCTGAACTGGCCAAGGTTACAAAAGAATTTCTTGCAGCACACCATTTCCAATAGCACAGAGACCTCCATAATCCATAAAAAGAATAAGATTGGTGAATTGACCACAACTCTTCTTCTACCCGGCCCCCCCAGCCAAACTAGAATTGTGAGAGAGATAAAGAAGAACCCCAACTTTATTGGCTGATCACCAGAGATGCAGTATGAGATGGAGAAATTTCCACAAAGTAACAATCGCTGCAGCCCTCCTACCTGACGGGCATTAAGGCAGAGTGTTCTGACGAATCCTCTCCTCATAAAAGTACATATGTTAAACCGCAAATACAGTTTTCAAAAAAAAAACACATGAATGTAACCCAGACAATGAGAAATAGAGTCTCTGGTCGATGAGAACGAAGAATACAACTATTTGGTGTTAATTGAAGCGTATAGTGTGGGAAAACAAGGCACTGCTCATCACCATGCCCATACAAACCAACAGTGACACATGGTGGTGGCAGCATCATAAAAGGTGTGTCTTTACAGCAGGGACAGTACGACTGGTGCAATTGAAGAAAGATGAAATGTGCTGTCCAAGTACAGAGATATCCTGTATGAAAACCTCTGCCCGAGTGGCTCATGACGCACATACTGTGTCCTAAGATTCATCTTCTCCAACAAGACAAACCCTAAACACACAGCTACAATATAACAAAGAAGAGGCTACAGAACAACTCATTTACCATTCTAGACCGGGCCCAGCCTGAGCCCTGACCTAAACCCAATTGACAACTCTGGAGAGACTTGAAAAAGTCATTCCAACCAACGATCACCATCCAACTTGATGGAACTATAGAAGAACAGCAAGAAGGATAGCAGAGGATCCCCAAATCCAGAGTGAAAAATTTGTTGCAAACATTCCAAAGAAGAAGCACAAGGCTTGTACTGAGCTCAAAAGTTGTTTCTACTCAATACTGACAAAGGCTAATACTTAAACCATGATGTTTCAGTTTTTCTTGATTAATAATTTGCAGAAAAATCTAATTTCTGTGGTTATTATCTTTCAAGATGGGGGCAGAGGGTACATAAAATCAGCAAAAATCAGAAACTTTTATTTATCTGTAACCAAAGTCAGTCAATGAAAGAAAAGTGAAAAAAGAAAAAGGAATCAGAATACTTTTCCCGTACCCACTAGAATATGAAATCGCAAATGCAAAGCTAGCGGCATCTGCTAACACAGCTCGCCCTATGATTATAGTAGGACTACCAGAGTCTGAGGAGTCGAAGTGGAACTATATTTGCTATTATGACAAACAATGTCCCATTGTTTCTCAACTTACCACAGTACAAAAATTAAAAGGTAATTTATTGATAATAACAACAAGTAAAATAAAATAACTAAAATATAATAACCAATGTTATAATATAAGGCTTGTATCACACAATGTATTTGATCCTTTTTTACGGAATCCGTTTTTGAAGATAAAAGCGCATCCGTAAGCGATCGAAAAACGCAACAGGTTGAACTTTATTTGGATCCGTATGTATTGCTTTTCCGAGTTGCGTTTTACGGACCGCTTTCCGGATGCGTTTTGATATCTCTCTCTCTCTCACTCTAACTCCCTCTTACCTTCCCCAGCAGCAGTTCGCCTTCCCCAATCCATCCATCCATCCCTCCTAGCAGCACCTCCCCTGTCCACCTCACGATCCCCCGTCCGACCCAGAGCCGCCCGCCGCTCACCGCCAAGCCCCCGTCCATCCAGCCGCCGCACGCTCACGCCGTTGCCCGTCCGAACCAGTACCGCCATCCGCTACACGCGTCCGAAGCCGTACACCGTACCGGCTGCCCAACTTCAACTTTTCGCATCCGCTTTCAGGATGCAAAGCGCAGCTGATACATACCCAAAGTGTGGAGCGCTACGGGCTTTCACTTGCGTAAACCGCAATAAGAAGTGACATGTCAATTCTTAAAGCGGATGTGAAAAGCGCAGTGCAGGAGAGCTCCCAAAAGCTCATCGCCGCATCCCCGTGAGAACGGCGATATATAATATCCCAAAGATATAAAAATATCTCTTATAAAATGTATTTCAAGTTAATAGAATGTAAAACTAATTTTACATTAAATAATCCACTCATGGTGTTGTTCAAAATTTTTACTACATTAAATTTGAAATTAATTTTTGCTGCTCTAACCCTTTATTCTACATACAGCAAGATCCAGCACACCACAGGTCTCTGTGGTCCACCAAGCAATCAGTTACCGATAGTTTCTATTCACTGACTAGTATTCTAATGACTTATTCTTTTAATTCCATCCGAACACTAGCCTTTATACATGTTACGTGCATTACTAATGCGCCTAAGTTCCATAATGCGCCTGGGCATGGGCGAGGCGCGATGAACTTTAGTTGCTATTTATAATTACACAAAAAACACTTTCATACATTGAGGCACATTATACACTGAAAAACAAGATGCGATAACTCACTTCTTTCATATATGTCTCCCAAGGACTCAGATTGCTTAGGCAGAACACTGCAACAAACAGCACACTGACAAAAAACTAAAACACACAAGAAACAGACACGAAAATACTGTAACGAGTGACCCCGCAGCCCACAGCTCGGGCTGCGGGCGCACTCATTCCCCTGCGCCCCGGCTTCCCCGCATCCACTTACCGTACTCCTGCTTCCCTGTCGCTGTCTGCTGCCGGTAATTGGTTTTGTCGGCCGCTGATCCTATGTAAGGGCTCCACCTCTGGACCTCATTGCCGAATCCATACGCCCTTTTCCTATGAAGAAGCCTGGTCTTGTTTCGGTTTGCCTATTCCGTGAAGATTCGATTTTTCAGGGCCCGGGTGGGGGGGGCGAAGGGGGGAGGGGCCGTACGCACTCGTTCCCCTGCCCCCCGGCTTGCCCCAAGGCAGCAGGTGCCAGCGGTCCCACCCTTTTCGGTCCGCGGCGCATGTCCTCTCGGGCGCATCCACTACCAGTCCACGCTCCTGCTTCCCCGTCGCTGTCCCGTTGCCCGGCACGCGTGGCCCTGCCCCGCTCCTTAGGGCCGCGTGCGCCGCTCCTCCTCAAAATTTTAAAGGGGCGGCGGCCGGTAAATTGGTTTTTGCCGCCGCTGATCCTATATAAGGGCTCCACCTCTGGGAACTCATTGCAGAATCCCCTAGCGCCCTTTTCCTATGAGAAGAACCTTGTCTTGTTCCGGTTTGCCTAATTGTTTTATCATTCCCGCCCGCTTACATCCTCGACTTCGAACCTTCGCTGCCTGCCCGAACCCCTTTGGCCTACCCTCGACCCCCGACCTTTTCTATCGTTTTCTGTTACCCGCGTGCACATCGCCACCTCCGCAAACCACATCAGGGTAGTGACCTGGTGGAATTCGCTGCAGCAAGTCCATTTCCCCCCTTTGCGGCAGGGGCCAGGTTGAAAAACCGGGGACCCACTTAGAAATTTCCCCTCCCTGTGGGGTCAAGTGGATCCCCTACAAATACATCTTCCTTATGGTATTTTGATTGAATTTTTGGTCCTTGCATTATAAGGGGGTGGAATTACCCCCTACAGTGTTGTATATGTGTATATAATGAATATGGTATAGAAAGGATTAGGATGCGTAAGCACTTTTAGTAGGGGCCTGTCATGTGCAGTTCAGTTCTGTTGAGATTAGAGTTAAGACGAGAAGTTTAGAATTAAAGGGGTTGTCTCGCTACAATGATTGGGTTTTAATTAAAAGATCTTTAAAAAAACAAGCAGCTTTGCAATATATGTTCATTACAGGTGTCCTACTGATTTTGAGTTATCACTGGTAGTAGGAGTGCATCAGCTTCTCAAATCACTATAGCAGCCGACCTGTTGATCTTTCTCTCACTGGCTGTCAGTGCTGGTGACTCATCAGCTTCTGAATACAGGTCAGAGCACAGAGCCCCTCCCGCACAGTATGCTTCTGTAGTCAAGGGAGGGGGAGGGCTCTGGCTTCTGTGTCTGTGTGGATTAACCCTGTGTGTGCCTGCTCCCTCCTGCTCTCTACACAGATTGAGGAGAGCAGAGGTGAAGCTGATCTGTGGTCAGTACGATGTGACAGCAGTGAAGTGTGTTGCTATAATCATGATGTGTCTAATAGAACAGATCAGGGAGGCATGTGAACGCTTCATATCCCTCCCTGCTCTGCTGTATTAGTGACACATCGTGATTATAGTAACTCACTTCACAGCTGCCCTGTGTCTGTTCTGACAGGGTTTGTTTGTTGTTGCTTGAGATGTCCGTGGAGATTTGTATGCTAAGCAGGGGGTATAGGAACCTTTACATCCCCCCCTGCTCTGCTATTAGCATACACAGCTTCACAGACCTCTGGCTCCACACTCATAGATCAGCCCTCTGCCTGCTGTCTCCTGACTCTGTGGAGAGGAGCAGCACAGTGCAGCTGATCCAGCAGTGAGCAGCAGATCTAGGCAGACACACACAGGGTTAACCCTGGCAGCAAACCCCCTCATCCTACCCCTGCTGTATAGAAGTTACTGCAATCTGAGGAGGAGGGCTGTCTGTGTGCTGAGGGGAGGGGGGAAAGAGAAGAGGCAGACAAGAAGCACACCCCCGAATTCAAAAATTCTATGCTGCCAGACACATTGAAGTAGGCTGAAAGCCTGTAGTGAGACAACTCCTTTAAGGATCCTGTTCCAGCATCTGGGATCATTCCCCCACTAGCTAAGAGTGAAGTGGACAGGCTACAGGCATACCATCCTCCTGGTAGCTCACAGCATAAGGGGTAAGGAAGAGAAAGAGGAAGAAAGCAAGGATAGATAGATGGGAGAGAGTACAGAGGAGTAAACCAATTTGGAGGACAGATTTGGAAACTGTCCTGGAAGAAACAAGAGTGTGCTAGAGGACAAGCAGGCCTGAGTAGACAGCCCAGAGAGCGTACCGAGAGACATCTCCAGTACTTTAGTATAAATACTGCACTGATGGCATAGATCTATGGGAGAGAGAGAGCAAAGGAGGGAATAAATATAAATATTGTCCATCTGTATGAATTGTTATGTTACAAGTGTAAGCTGTTAAGAACCCCTATAGGTAAAGCAAGCAAGATCCAAAGCTGAGAGTCTCTGTGGCTCACTATACCTCCCTGCAATCCTACTCCAATAGGCCTAACATCTACATACATCCATTCCTCTGGGACCTGGACCCTCTATCTCCTCCTGCACACCTTTCAGCAGGTTGGTCAAAGACTAGATCTAGGCAGAGTTTTTACAGATATCTGACATATTGAGAAACCTCTGTGTGAGGAGTAGAATTATTACCAACTGTGTATGGTCACCTTCTTTGGTATGGATACCTTAAACGTACAGTGGAGATATTTGAAGCATAGAGCATCTTTTAAAATATGAGTGGCCACAATGACACTTCAGGTCTAAAACAACTTTTCTCATTTGTGCAGTATCCCCCAAATCCAATGATCCCCAATCTGTAGCTGGCTAGTTGTTGAAAAATTGGAATACCTAGGTATGCTGGGTATTGTAGTTCTGTAACTGCTAGTTTGCCACAGGTTGGAGATCACCTCCCTAAATGACAATTTCAACTAAAATTTGGCTCAACTGAGTCTAATAAATGAGTACCAAGTCAAGATGTGCATACACATCATTTCTGTAAAACAGCTATATGACAAGACAGAACAAAGTCCGTCAAGATCAGTTTATTATTGCTACTTATTTTTTTGATCTATAGAAAGACATTTTTCCACAAAAATCAAAATGAAAAACTGAAATGAGTTTGAATCACAATATCCACGGGAAGTGAGTGTAATTTAAATATTCTAGCATTTAAAACCCCCATTCTGTGCTGATTCTAAATTGCTAGCATTTACTGACCAAAATGTATCACACCAATGGTTAACACATGTTATGCAAACAAAAACTTGTTTTTGTTGCTTTTCTTATGAGGAAGGACAGGTGCTCGGTGGACGCAAAACAGAAATGTAAGGCTGTGTTCACACGGCTTAAAATTGGACGTATTTCAGTCCGTAATTACGCGCCGGAGTGCGCAAATTACGGCTGGAATACGTCCCAGTCATTACGGTAATTCACAGTTCTCATAGAGAACTATGGATTACGTCTCCTCTCCCTGCTCGGCGAATCCGCCGCAGGGGGAGATAAGTGACATGTGAATTACTAGCGGCGTATATGTGCCGCTGGTAATGAAAGTCTATGGGCAGGCGAGGTCCCCGCTCCAGCCCCCATCCGCACGGTGTAATTGCGGGGCGTTATTACGCCCCGCAAATAAGCCGTGCGAACGTAGCCTACGGCTAGGTTCACACGGTGTACTTGCAGGGCGTAATTACGCCCCGCAATAACGCTGTGTGGCCGGGGGCGGGAGCGGGGGAGGGAGCGGGGAGCCGGCACATCGCCGGCCCATAGACTTTCATTACCAGCAGCGCGTATACGCCGCTAGTAATTCACATGTCACTTATTTCCCCCACGGCGGATTCGCCGAGCAGGGAGAGGAGACGTAATCCATATTTCTCTATGAGAACTGTGGATTACCGTAATGACTGGGACGTATTCCAGCCGTAATTTGCGCACTCCGGCGCATAATTACGGACCGAAATATGACCCATTTTAAGCCGTGTGAACATAGCCTAACAGTCTATTCAATAGTGTTAACATATAGAACCTTTTCTTGAAGTTTCACTTTAAAATCAGGATCATGGGTTGGATTTGTGGGCAGGCTCAGACTGGTCGTAAAAAAAAAAAAAGGGAATCCCCGAATGGCTTTTGGTTATGGTGGGACCCTGGGCATGTCAGGCAAGGGTCTGCCTTTCAGGGAGAAAGGAAGTGGAAGAGAAGCAAAACTTATGTGCAGTCAGGTACAGGAACTGTAGGGTGGGCCCCAAAAATCAACTCTAGTGGTGGACTCCAGGAATAACTCCACTGGTGAGCCCCAAGAATCAAATCCACTGGTCGGCCCCAGGCACACTGGTCCATTAGTCTGACACTGCTAGGCCCCAGGCACACTAGTCCATTAGTCTGACACTGGTGGGCACCAGGCACACTTGTCCACTAGTCTGTCACTAGTGCGCCCCAGGCACACTAGTCCTTTACTCTGACACTGGTGGGCACCAGGCACAATAGTCCTTTACTCTGACACTGGTGGGCACCAGGCACAATAGTCCTTTACTCTGACACTGGTGGGCACCAGGCACACTAGTCCATTAGTCTGACACTGGTGGGCCCCAGGCACACTAATCCATTAGTCTGACACTGGTGGGCCCCAGGCACACTAGTCCATTAGTCTGACGCTGGTGGGGCCCCAGGCACACTATTTCCATTATCTGACACTGGGGGGCCCCAGGCACACTAGTCCATTAGTCTGACACTGGTGGGCCCCAGGCACACTAGTCCATTAGTCTGACACTGGTGGGCCCCAGGCACACTAGTCCATTAGTCTGACACTGGTGGGCCCCAGGTACACTAGTCCATTAGTCTGACACTGGTGGGCCTAGGAATCAACTTAATAGAGGTCTTCAAGAATCAACTTCACTGATGGGCCCTAAGCACCCCAGTCTGACAATGGTCTTGTTCACTGTCCACCCAAGTAGTGAGGAGAAGTCGCATAGCCCATGCCAAAGTCCAATGGTTAAGAATTCAAAGAGCAGTATGCTGCTCTTCCATAATTAGAAACTGTCTTTTGGACACCTCACAGTCTATTCACTATCTACCAGAAGGGGAACTCACACTATAGGCCTCACTTATTAAAACTAACTGTAAAACTGTCTTTGTTTCTTATAGCGACCAATGAGAGCTCAGCTTTCATTTTTTAAACTGCTTTGGAAAAATGAAAGCTATGCTCTGAATGATTGCATTGGATAACAACGACAGTCTTACAATTAGACAGTTTTGATAAATGAAGTCCCACAGTATGTCTTGATTCTCTTGAGCTCTAAAACAAGGCTTCTCAAGGGGCATCTCTCTCTGTCTTAAGCCATGTCTACACAGCACTGGTTTTTGGTCGGATTTTCAACAGATTCAGTATTTAGAGTCTGCCGAAATTCGACTGTAACCAGTGCGCTATAGACTGCAATAGAAAATCCAAGCTGTAGTCTACACAGCACAGATTGTTTCTAGTCGGTTTTGGAATCTGCTGGATTCTGGCAGATTTTAAAACATGCTCTATCTTCCACTGGATTCCAGCACAGTCAATGTGCTGGGCCAGCAGGAAATCTGAAAAATGACCACGGTTTTTAGTGCAAACCCGCACCAAAAACCACGGTATGGTGATGTTACAATGCTGTCGGATTTTGGGAGCCATTTTAACATTGTTGTGTAGACAAAGCCTAAAGCTTCTCTTGTGGCTGACATTTCTCTGACACTGAAACTCAGTGAATGTGAGTCAAAATCAAATTGAGGATGGCTATATCCAATAGAGGGAGCTAGAGCTTTCAGCTCTTTTCCCATAATGCCTTCTCTTCTTTGTAATGGTGCCCACATGAGGAGTTCTTATAGACTTCTCGCTTTCTCTAGTGGCCACAATGATTCCCAGGGCTTCTGGGAACCAGCTTTCAATCTAGGAAGAGGCACCTTCAGCAATGGAAACATTGGGGAACAAGTATCAAATGGGCTAAGAGGGACTCTCTTTCAGCCCCTTATTCATGGCCACTTACCATTGCAGTGAACAAGAGATAGAATCACTTCTAAGTGACCACGCTTGAATGCTAGTAAATTAGACCTTCAATGGCTCAGACATTTAGCTCATCAATATACTTTTAATATCTATCAGAAAAATAGGCTTTGCATTTGCTATTGTATTTTTGCAATGTTTTTCTCAGTACATTACAGTTAGCACTGGACAAAGCCGGGTAGGCATTCACAAAAGCCCTGTTTTGTCTAATACTGGCACAGATAATTCTAACTACTGATAGCTAAAATCAGAACACAAAAAATACCAGTGAGGCGAGAATGAAGGGAGACATGTGATCCCAACAACGTGATTCATTAAGCATTGAATTCCATAAATAATTCTCCACCTCCCCCATCTCCTTCTTTACACTGTCTAGAGAGGTTGAACTTTAACCACCTCCCAGCCACAGCCAAAACCATTTACATGTCTTAGGCGATCTGCTGGAAATAGTGTGTGATGTATGAAACATTTGGAGTCGGCATTGCTAGTGCTCACAAATAGATCTCACAATGAATAGTAAAAAGTTTATTTCGTAACATGGCTGCACTGCTCTCATCTTTAGCGAGCAATGATGAGATAAGCTCAAAATGCCCAGTTTATACTGGAACAATAATCATATACATAGTAAATGGATGACTTTTTCAGTAGTCCTAAAAGGTAACTCTACATTTTTTTTAAGCTTTGGGTGGAGTAACTCTGTAAAAGTACTGAAACAATTGTCTAACCAATTAGCAACATACTATTATTAGTTTAATTTTTATCATCTATGTTCCCCACTAGTGTCAGACAAATGAGTCTCGGGCCCACCAGTGGAGTTGATTCTTGCGGCCCACCCGTGGAGTTGATTCTTGCGGCCCACCCGTGGAGTTGATTCTTGAGGCCCACCCGTGGCGTTGATTCTAGAGGCCCACCAGTGGAGATCGTTCTTGGGGCTCACCAGTGGAGATGGTTCTTGGGGCCCAACAGTGGAGATCGTTCTTGTGGCCCACCAGTGGAGATGAGTCTTGGGGCTCACCAGTGGAGATGATTCTTGGAGCCCACCAGTGAAGCTGATTTTTGGACCCACCAGTGAAGCTGATTCTTGGGGCCCACCAATGGAGTGGATTATAGGGGCCCACCAGGGGAGTTGATTCTTTGTGAACACCAGTGGAGTTGATTCTTGGGACTCCGAAGTGGAATTTATTCTTGGGGCCCACTAGTGGAGATGATTCTTGTAGCGCACCAGTGGAGTTGATTCTTTGGGCCAACCAGTGGAGTTGATTCTTGGGGCAACCAGTGGAGTTGGTTCTTGTGGTTTACCAGCGAAGTTGGTTCTTCGGGCCCACCAGTGGAGTTGATTCTTGGCCCCACTAGTGGAGAATATTCTTGGAGCCTACCAGTGGAGTTGATTCTAGGAGCCCCCCAGTGGAGTTGATTTTTGCGGCCCACCAGTAGAGTTGATTCTTTGTGCCCCCCAGTGGAGTTGATTCTTGGGACTCACAAGTGGAATTTATTCTTGGGGCCCACTAGTGGAGATGATTATTGTAGCTCACCAGTGAAGTTGATTCTTGGGGCCAACCAGTGGAGTTGGTTCTTGTGGTTCACCAGCGAAGTTGGTTCTTGGGGCCCACCATTGGAGTTGATTCTTGCGATCCACCAGTGGAGTTGATTCTTGTGGCCCACCAGTGGAGTTGATTCTTGGGGCTCACCAATGGAATTGATTCTTGGGCCCCCCTTAGTGGAGATGATTCTTGGACCCCACCAATGGAGCTGATTCTTGCAGCCCCCCATTGGAGTTGGTTCTTGGGGATCACCAGGGAAGTTGGTTCCTGGGGCTCACCAGTGGAGTTGATATTTGGGGCCCACCAGTAGAGCTGATTCTTAGGGTCCACCCTACTGCATATGACTGCACATGACTCTTGTACCTCCCTGAAAAACAGCCCCAGGCCTGCTATATACAGGGGCACATTGGGGATTTCCTTTTCTCCCCTGTCTGTTAGTCCAAGCCTCTACCCCACTCCTTATGTGGATAGCTTCTTAGCTTTTTTAGGGATGTAGCTAAAAGGTGTTCAGTAGTAGTAGTTGCAGCTAAGTTATGGTGCCTGAAGGGCCCAAAGGCACATCTGCCACATAAAAACACACCAGCATAATAAAATGCATATAGTAAGTTGGCACCCTGTTAGATATTTTGCACAGGAGCCAATGGTTATCTACAATGCTCTAATTTGGGGTTCCTAGATAAGTTAGTGCTTTCCTGTAATGAAATGAATGCATTTTAACATAATGCAACACAAAACAATCCTTTTAAGCGTTTAATATATTTTTAAAGGTGCCTCATGATAATAATTGTTTATAATGAAGGCAGAATGGTACAGCACACTACCTTTAAAATTATGATAATAAATGCTTATTGTATTGAAGAATTTGGTCACTTCTTTCTGGACCAGTTTTTAGCCCTTAGGAACACATAGGGGGACATGTATGAAGATCGGCGCGTCGAAGCGTTTTTTTCCGTGAAAACTGCGCCCTGATGTATGTCGGCGCCGAAGTGCGCTCATACATGCGGGGCAAACTTCGACACCTCCGACAGACAGACCACATTGAAATTGGTCTGCCTGTCGGAGCTCTAATGCGCCTCACTTTACCGACCCGCATTCATACATGCGTCGGGGTTTTCGAATCTGGTGCATCCCGCTCCAGAACGCCCACAGCACGCCCATTCATGTTAGGCGCATAAGAAAGTGGCGAAGCTTGCGCCTTACATCACATTACTGTGTTCGACAGCGGAGCCGGCACAGTGAGGCGCATCAGGCGAAAAGCCCGATCATGCATGTCGCCCATAAACTTTTCGAAGTTTTCAACTCTTTATTCTGAAACTTGGGGGGACTTGTGTGAAAACTGTCCAGGTCTAAGACTTTCTTTGTTGCCCCTAGCAACCAATCAAAGCTTCCTTTTCATTTTTTCAGAGCACTATATGGAATGACAGGGAATCTCTGATGGTTGCTATGGGCAACAAAGAAAGTCTTACATCTAGACAGTTTTCATGCATGCGATCCTGCTTTTTTTTATACCAACGCAACAATTTGCTGTTTTGCTTTTTGGATAAGCAGTAGTTCCTACTTTTACTATTTCATATCTTATGTGTTAGTATTTATTTTTAGATTTCACCATGCTTTTTTATGCTTTTTGTATATAGTTCATCTCTAACCTAAATTTAATGTATCTTATTTTAGTGCATGTTGTGGCCTGTTATGTAGATATCAAATATCTATGGGTTGTGCTTTCTTTATAAATGTGTTTAATCTTTATAATGTATTTTGTTTACTTTTTATTTATTTTTGGACAATGTTTAATTTTATTTTTTCTTTTACATCTCAAAATCTACTTTTTCTCAGCCAAATGATCATTTTACAAAATACTGGCATACTTATGTATGTCATTATATTACTGTGCATCTACAGTAACAGTACATTAATATACACCTACTAATATTAGGTCAATGTGGGTTGTAACATCAAGGCAACCTTTTTTCTAGGTGCACATGTTCTGGTAATCAGATGGTCTCCACAGGTTTGGCAGCTGCAACCTTAGGCTATCTCTTTTGGAAGCTACAGGTGACCACTCATATCCCATGAAAATGAATGGGTATTAGTATAATCGGCTGGCATGTCATCTCCTCCATACTTCTCTCCTCTGACTACAGAGTTCATCTAATGACCCTTGTTATGTACAAGCCTAGCTTTAGAAGGTTAAAATGTCTTTGATGCTGAGCCATGATGAAATTTAGCAATGTAGTAACATGTCATGTCCGACATCCAGTCAGGTATAGGTAGGCTTACCTTCAGTTTTCTTGGTGCAGGGTTGGGGAAGTGTAAAATTTTCTGTGCTACTCAAATAAATATTGTTTTCCCTTAGCTCATGAGTTTGTCACCCAGACTTTGTTAGGGTCCTAGACTTGGAGGCAAGAAACTCAAAAGGAAAAATGATCTGCATTGTTATCCTAAGTGCCCATCATATATCATTTTAGTTTTCCAACAAATATTAAAAATATTTGTCACATTCAGTGCAGTCATTTATATATCATGGTCTCGATTGGTGTCTTTATTATGACATTAAGGGCCACATGTATGAAAACTGTTTAGGTCTAAAATTCACTCTTTTGCCCTTAGTAACCTATGGGCAAAAAAGTGAGTTTTAGACCTAAACAGGTTCATACATGTGGCCCTAAGTGGCTATTAGATGCTGTAGAGCTACCTTTGCTCCATCGGGCACTCATGTGTTGTATGGTTAGTGGCACTCTTCATGAACATCTGTGCTGGAGAAAATATGCCCCCTCCAGAGGGTTGTAAAGCTCTGCTGAGCCTCAACTTGTGTCAGATAAGAGGTTAATATTTTTGCCTCCTCGCCTGACTGTCTGGCTCTTGCATTCTCTGGAGTTCTGTCTTTCAGCCTCAAATTCCTCCTGAATCCTCATGTCTCACACAGATATGGTGCTGGATTTATTTGCCTCTGTGTCCTTATCCTAAAGATATCCCTAGACTCATAAATTGGGAAGGGCTGAAGGGAAGGTTGGTGCATGTCCAAGTGTAAATTCCTTCATGTTTTTTTTCTTACTACACATGACAATGAAAAGGAAAAAGCAGTTAAATAGCAACCTGTGAAAGAGTTAAAGGCTCACATGGAAAATTGATAGATCGCATTTTTAGGATTTATCTAGTTATTCACTATTTAGTGGTTCTTATCTTTTTTGAGTGGGTGAAGATTGTATAAAAGGCTGTGAGATTCTTCATGTTCAGTTCTTTTTGGGATCTACAATAGCTTTTGGTTTAGCAAAGCAAAATATAGCAGAGCCTTTTATAGATGTAGTATAGAATACATGAGATGGGTCTTAGTGATATTAAAAAGAGGATACCTGGTGCTGGTTTAAATACTTGTCTCACTCTCTGAACGTCGAAAGGAGTAATGGTGTGGAGAGAAACCATGTAGTTGGGCGAAGACCCTATTCACATCCAACTTACTGAGCCTTGCAATCTAAATGGGATTAGAGCCAGCCAGATATCTATCTGCAGACTGTTATTTTGGGGTTTTGTCCCTTATCAGTGCAGAGTAGAACGTTGGCCGGCTAGGTGTGAGACTCTAGGCGCAGCCTGAAAGGGAAAATGTCTGCTGCCTACAGATGAATATCTGGTTGGCTCTAAGCTCAGTGAGTCGGATGTGAGTTAAGGAAAGCTAAATCCAATAGGTGGCACTGTAGAGTCTTAGCTCGCTTCCCATGAGTCTTTTAAAATATCTTCAGCCATTGTTGTGAGGTTGCGCAGTGTTACTTTTAACTGCTGAAATCCTGGGCCTTTAGCTAACCATACACTTCTGATATCTGTTGGCTGAACGATCGCCTGGCTGACAGCTATCTCTCTGAATCTCCACTCTGCACATGCACACACCACACTGCTTGTCAGTAGATGGTGCAAAATAAAAAACTGCAATGTTTTTCACAAATATGTTATTTATGTGCCCAATATCTTGACCCACCTTATATAAAACAGCCGTCTAATTATTATGCTTCTTTTCTTAGTTTTAGAAACACCCTACATGGGACCCTAATATTGTGTCTGAACGTACACCAGACTTGTCACAAAGTCTCCAAAAAATTGGGAATCTCGCAAGAGAACAGAGAGTGACTTTTGATCACTATATTTACTATTTTGTCATAGGCAAACTTAAACTCTATCAGTTCTCTATCTGTAAAACACTAAAACGTAACTTTTATTATGTATAACTCTTAACCTCTATACACACTATTTAAAAACCTGACATCGGACCTCTAACCCCTGATGAAGCCAGGTTAGCTGGCGAAACATGTCGGCGAGGTCAGATATGACATTTTAAATTGTGATTTCTCACCTCTGTCTACAAGTGTCACCCGCTGCAGGGGTGTCACAAGGGGGCCTTGTTTGTTTTGTGTCCATGAGATTAAGGACGAATGCCCAAGTAGTAGGCTTGGGATCCCTTACTGGAGCTAGTAATTTGCTGTATATATAAGGCTTTCCTGTTAATAGGTGGTGCTCCACCAGACTTGATAATAGAAAAGGAGCTATTCCTTCTTTCAGAAGCAAAAAGGGTTAAATGATGAGGTTAGAAATCAGGTTTTTAAATAGTGTGTATAGAGGTTAAGAGTTATATATAATAAAAGTTACGTTTTAGTGTTTTATAGATAGAGAACTGATAGAGTTTAAGTTTGCCTATGGCAAAATAGTAAATATAGTGAACATACACCAGGGCACAGGAGTAAGAGAGCACCATATGTATTTGAGGCCTATCTTGTTGAGTTACACAGCAGAATTGTACAGGATCTGAGGTAAAATAGTAAAAGAAAACACCAAGAAGTAATTCCCATTTTGGAAACTACAATCCCTCAAGATATTTATGAAGGGGTGCAGTGAACATTTTGCCCTTATCTGGTCAAGTGCTCTGTTTTGGGTAGGCAGAGTTAGTTTTCTCTGCGGGGGTCTGGGTAGCGTAATTTTTATAGGAGTGTTGTTGTTTTATTGTCATTATTTAATAAATGCTATGTTTTAAACTTATGCCGAGGTACACATACATTTATTATTCGAGAGTCTTTGAGGTACCAGTACAGTGGAAACCACAGAGAACTGACCCTATTATCAAAAATAGAACCTTCAAAGGGGTTTTCTCACTATAAAGATCATATCTGTAATGATGGGGACAGTAAAAATAAGCACTTTTGCAATTGGTTTGTCTGAACTAACTCATTTAGCATAGCAGCTATTAGCTAATCTTTAAGTGTCTAGAGCTAAATCTGATGCTTGGGGTTGGGTCCCGCCCCTTTTCTGTGATTGGATTCCTGATATTGTTCAGCCCTCTGCAGGGGCGTCGCTAGGTAGTTTTGTTAGGGGCACAAGCCCCGGACCAGACTCCCTGTGCCCCGAGTCTCAGAGTGTCCGGTTCCAGGTCATTACTGTGACCTGTAGAGCCAACAAGCTGTTCCACTGTGTGTGTGTCCCCTGGACGGTTATACAATTCTGAGCAGCAGCAGCTATGTGCAGGCAGCGAGGGGGAGGGCGACTGCCTGGGATGACGGGAGCTGAGGAGGGAGGAGGGGGCGCCGGCTGCTCACACCGTGCAGTGAGTCAGGAAGTCAGGATGCAGCTCGCTGTCCAGAGGTCTTCACTCCCTGCTGTGCTGTTATCTCACCCGGGGCCAGACCAGCAAGAAGTGAGTGAGGAGTCTCCGCTGAACAATAATTCTAAGTAGTGTAATAAGGGGGGGACAAAATAATGTTCCTGAATGTGAACTGTACTGAATGTGATGTATGCATGTGTGTATGTATGTGTTTGTAGAGATGTCTGTGTGTATGTATATATGTGTATACGTGTGTGTATGCACTGTATGTATGCATTGTATGTGTGTGTATGTATGTTTGTATATATGCCTCTGTATGTATGTGAATGTGTATGTACATTTGTGTATACACACATATCCACAATATCACCTCATTCACATCACTAAAACATAATCCTGCTTGTGTGTCCCTTAGGCTATGTTCACACAGTGTATTGTGACGTGTACAGTAGGCGCCGCAATACACTGTGTGCTTCAGGAGCTTGCTCTGATCAGCACGTCTTCTCGAAGCGGGGAGGGGGCAACAGCCTGCAAGCCCCATAGACATGCATTGACATGTCACTTATCTCCCTATGCATACAATACGATCGTATTGTACGCATGGGGGGAGGACGTGTAATCCATAGTTCTCTATGAGCGCTATGGATTACCGCAATTACGCCATGTGAACATACCCTCAGACATGTAAAGTACAACCTGATGATGAATTATATTTGAATATAATTTTTTATATCTGTCATTATTCAGGGCTACATATGATTTTAGCTGCTGCAGCCAGACTAAGGCTATGTTCACACTGCGTAAACCATGGGGCGCATTTCGTGGTGTATTTGCGCTTCAATATGCCCGACAAGCGCGCCACAATTACTGTAATTCATAGTTCACAGAGATACATATCAATTAAAACTCAACTCTCCCGTACGTACAATACACCTATATTGTACACTGGGAGAGAAGAATTGACATGTCACTTACTTACATCAATGATAGTGGAGGTGAATGGACCGGCCCCCTGTGCCTGAAAATACACGCTGAACAGTATGTACTTCCAAACCACACGGTGTACTGCCCTAAGGGTATGTTCACACAGCGCATGGTGACAGGGACCTGTGCACACCGCTATACGCCTGCTGTGGGAAGTACGTGCTCTCCAGCGTGTAGTTTCAGCAGTGCTCCGGTCACCTCCCATCACTTTTTCATTCCCCCCCCCCCCCCCCCCCCCCCCCCCCCCCCCGAATGAAGCGGCAGGTCACTTATTTGTACGGGCGGGTTCTATGTGCAGGGAAAACAGCAGCGAATCCTAGCCCTCACCGCTATGATTTTACCATATTTGTGGGGCACATTACAGCACAGTTATGCCCCACAAATACGCTGTGTATGTTCACACTATGTAATGTTGGTCCGTACTTCGCCAAGTAATTGCGCTTCAATACGCCTGAGGTATGGGCCGACATTTTGGTAATTCATAGCTCTCACTGAGAGCAACGATTACCTGTTCTTGGGAGAATAAATATTAGTGGGAGCTTCAGAGGGACGCGCTGGCCACAGTTTTTTCTCTGTAAAAACACATGCCGTGGTTCATGGGACGTAAAAAATGCTGTGTGAAACCCGCCCTTCTGAGCAAAACACAACACAGGGCCCGGGCCCCGGATGTTTTGGGACCCTAGCAACACCCCTGGCCCTCTGTGCTGTTATTGGCTGCCTGCACTCTGTGCTTTCGCCCTTCTGAGCTGTGTAAAATGAAACTGAATCTAGTTGCCTAAGCCTTCTATGCTGGCTGTTTCTGTGTCTGTGTAATAAAGGCTGCCTGATCTCTTCTCTGCTTCTCTCCCAGTGATAGCTCTACGTAAAAGATCTGGGCAATTGCTGAGTCTCAAGCTGCTAGATTCACTCTCCCCCCCCCCCTCATATAACACAGCCTTATACATTCTGCTCCCCATCTAACTCCTGCCTGATAACAGAGGGGGGAGCAGAGTGCATTTCTCACATTTCTTTCATCGGTTCAGGCTGCATGTATAACTGTTTACAGCAATGCAGGTGTTCTGGTTACAAGGAGCTTATGGAGGGAGGTGACAGCTCTCCAGGCTTGAGAACAGACCATTGCAGGAGGTCTGGAGAGCTGTAACATCCTCTCCCTCCCACTACTCACACAGAGTGATAATATCACCACTCCTTAGTGAGGGAAGACACGCCTACTGGGAGGAGAGACATGACCCTGAATTTGAAGCTATAAGAGAGAGAAAGCACTAGATTCCTGTGAAAGTCTGTACTGAGAAAACTCCTCTAAGGCAGGGGTGTCAAACTCATTTTCACTGAGGACTATATCAGCAAAGCTGTGCCACTGACTGTGAGTTTCTGAACAGAGAGTTGTAGACCTCTGAATCCAAGATGGACCCAGCTCCATGTGCTAGCGCCATCACCTCTGCTAAGTGCTGGCTACATTCTATGGGGGAAGTGAAAAGCCAGTCCTTCTGCTTCAGGACCTTGTTCATCCCTGATTACTGTGTCTAAACCGGTGATGGCGAATCTATGTCATCATGCATGTCAAAGGTGACATACCAAGATATTTTGGGTGATATGCATTGTTCCATTTCCAAACCACACAAGGCACCAACATGTCTGTAATGACTATGCCTGCTCAGGCTCCAGCACAGTCATTTGCCTGTGAAGCGCGGCAGAGACAGCACTTTTGGCCATGATTCTATGCCTGAATTTTATGGGTTTTTTTGTACTAGTCTGAACCCTGTCTGATTCCAGTACCTTCTGTCTGGTGATTGATAGGTTCTCCACCACACCTGTCTGGTTACTTCTGCTTGCATCAGTGCTGGGCTGCAGATAGTTGAGACTAAGTGGTGATAGACAGCTGCTTTCGTCACTTATCTCCCTTCCCTGCCAGCCTGGGACTCTGACATCCCCTAAGAAGACCACTTGTGTTCCTGGACATTGCTTGTGATAGTCTCTTGTAGCTTGAGCTTGCTTTTCATACTAGTTTATATTGCTTGGATTGCTGACCTCTTTGCCTGTCTTCTTGACCTTGTTTTTGCCTGCCATTTTTGTATCGTTTTTGCCAACTCTGGTTTGTCCTGTATTTGCCTGACTCTTCATTTGTGTTGGTGTGTCTTGTCTTGTTTTGTGCTTCACTTGCCTAGTGAAGAGAACGTTGAACAGTTGTCGCTGACCACCTAGGTTGGCAAGTAGGCAGGGTCAGTTTTGGGGGGCCTAGCAGAAGGGCTCACTCGATCTATGCCTTTCTCTGTCCTCCTATTCTGGCCCCGGGTCTTTTACAAAGACAGAATCTATGCAGCAGCCACTGGTGACACCTGTGAGGACTAGCAAATGATGATGTGGTGTTTGGGGCAAAAATCTGCTAGGCTTATAAATTAGCAATTTATTTATTGTTTTCAATTTTTATGGAGCTCATCATCTGGTATAATTGACATATTCACTTTATTCTGCATATCAGTCCCATTACAGCAAACTAAATTTTCATGATTTTTGATTGTTTTCTCTTTTTACACAATAAAATAAACTTCATTTAATATATTGCTATAGAGCCATGGGCAATATGTATGAACTTGGCGCCAACTTGCCAGTTCTAAACTGCTTTTTCTTAGAGTAGAATGTGCCCGAATGTATGAAAGTGTCATATGTGGGTTCATTAATATGATATGTGGTAGCATATTTTTGATGCATTTTTGCACATAATTGGCGCATTTCAAAGTGTTGTATCTGTCACAGAATGAATCAAGTTTTGGCGTACGACTTCATACATCTATAGAACAAGGCTATAACAGTTTTTTTGTCTCAAAGCACTCCAGAAAACTGGTGCAGTCCTGTTTATACGTCACCCCATATCTTTCTATTACATAGTTACATAGTTAATATGGTTGAAAAAAGACATTTGGGGTGGGGAAAAACGTAGACGAGGGGAGGGGCACAGGGAGTTTTTAAGCTGTGTTTCGTCTACTGATGAAGACTTGGATCCCATAAGGCAAGAACCAATCTGTCTTAAATGAATATTTAATTTATGATTCTGAAGTTGCCATTAGACTAAATCCAGATATTTTATACAGCTACATAAGTGTGAATATTATTTAGTAGTAAGTAGTTATCTAAGCCTTTCTTGAAACCCTCAACTGTTCCTGCTGTGACCAGCTTGCGGCTGTGCTCGCCATTCTTTTCTATGGGAGTTCCAAATATAGCCAAGTACAAAATAGACCAAGAAGGGGCACTTGCCTATTGGGACATATCGTCCATAGTGTAATTTAAGTTTTATTCTGGATTTTGAGAACCAGAATGAACAAAATACTTTTTCTTTTCTTTTAATGGTGCTCACTGCAGAGTATAAATGACAAGTTAACTGTATACTTGGATTTCTACATTTACACCGACACCAAATTCCACATTTATATAGCTTCTTATTTTTGGCTTCTTTTACATGAAAAAGTTTAAAGTTTAAAATAAAATATTTGTACATTTTTTGGCCTTATTTTAGTACCATAACTTATTTTTCTGTCAACAACTGCTTGAGGTTTTTTTTTTTTCAGGGGGAAGGTGGGGGCATAAGTTGAGATTTTCATCGGTACCATTTTGGGATATATGAGACTTTTTAAAAAAAAAATTATTTCAGATTCAGACAGAATGAACAAAAAACATTCTGCATTTTTAATTTTTTTTTGCTATGGTCAACATGGTGGTTAAGTAATATGATAATTTTATAGCTCACGTCATTATTGATGTGGCCGTTGTGGTTTTGTGAACTTTTTTTTATTTTTTTGCATGATAAAGCATAAAAATAAAGTATTTTTGTTGTTTTCTAACAGTTTTTTTTCTTCCAGCTTTACTATGGAACTATGGACTTGCAATCACTTGAGCGCTATTATAATAAGTTGCAATAAATTACCATATTACATGATATTATGCCTGTGTTAACCTGCCATTAGCTTGATGCATGTGTGGTTGAATTGTAGAGGTATCGGTCACAAGAGCACCATAAATCCTAGTGTGCAGGTCAAGGTGGATGAAGCCTTCCTTTAGTGGTGGGCTGGAAGATTTAGTGGGTCCAGCAGCAGAAAGATGACAGAGACAGTAGTGTCTGAGGTCTAAAGGGCTTTTCTCATGGCACCAAGTCTTGGCTCTCACAGGTGCTGTTTTCACATTAGCTCACATGACGGTACTCTCACTTACATTCCTAGCTCCTTTTTTGCCTAAGGCATATACTTCTCAGCCAAGCAAGAGCAGCCTCTGCTTGCCCTGCCTTCAATTCAACATGCAATCTCCCAGGCAGTCTCTCAGGCCCTTTCAGATGTGGGAGACCAGGGAGTCCTAGTACCCCTTTCCTCACGTGCCTATCAACTCATTAATGTTCCCTGACATCCTCTTTCTTCTTACTGGTGTCTTTCCTTCTCTCTTCTTGCTCTCAGCCTCTCTATCTTGGCTAAATCTTTGAGCAATTTCTCTGGAGACCTGCTGTGAGGGGGCTGCCTGCCTTTAGCCCACCACTTGCTTTTGGTCAGATGACCTCACTTTGCTGGCAACTCCAACAGCCAACTTCAAATTCTAACTCTCAAATGGACCGTCTGTAGCAAGATAGCTGATTATCAATGCTTGCAGCTCCTCTCTCTTCTCAGGATTCCCTGGCTAATCCTGATTTTCTGCAGTTAAAACATGTTATACTCCCACAACAAGCGCCGGTACCTTAAAAATGCAACAACATATGAAAAGAGATATATTGCATATTCCATTCTCAATAGTGCAGACAGATATAACACATTTTAGCTGTACATAAGACAACAAACAGAGTGGAACCACCACACTACAATATGATCTTTTTGTGGGTCCTCATGCTCACACATAACGGTGGTGTTCCCTGTTAGACAATGTTGCTGTACTAGGCTGATTGCTCTGGCCTTTGGGATAAACAGTGAAATAGCAAGCTGAGTGTGGTGCTGGACCGATGGAGAGACAGAGAAAGCTGTCCTGACCTTGTGAGGACTGTTGATAGGGCCATGGTTAAAAGGGGTCCCATACGAATCCCACCAGAAGTAATTTTGAGACATGCAGCATCGGATAATGAGGCAAGTGAGCAAGGCTGGTAGAAAGGTGCGCCTCACCTAGACAGAGAGAGCAGTCAATGGGAGACAGCTACAAAAATAGAATATCGTGAGTGAGAAGCTCCTGGAGTCAGGATCAAGTCAGTAGCTCTTGGAACAAGAGTCAAATGCTTTGTGTATTTGGATCCCTTAGAACAATTTCTAGAGAATGAGACTGTAGTTGATAAAATTATATCAGAACCACCAGCTCACAACTGTTGTAACAAAACTACCCAGCGAGAACCGCCATGCATACTGAACATGTACATATGTTCCCAGGGGCAGAACAATTGCTGTAGCAGCCATGATGAGGCCCATAGCCCTGCCTTATAGCGCAGCATCCCTCTGAACCAAGCTCAGACTGGCCCACCAGGGACCCGGTGTAACTCACACCTCCTGTGCCGATTTACACTCACCGGCCACTTTATTAGGTACACCATGCTAGTAACGGGTTGGACCCCCTTTTGCATTCAGAACTGCCTCAATTCTTCGTGGCATAGATTCCACAAGGTGTTGCAACGATGCTCAATTGGTACCAAGGGGCCAAAGAGTGCCAAGAAAATATTCCCCACACCATGACACCACCACCACCAGCCTGAACCGTTGATACAAGGCAGGATGGATCCATGCTTTCATGTTGTTGACGCCAAATTCTGACCCTACCATACGAATGTCGCAGCAGAAATCGAGACTCATCAGACCAGGCAACGTTTTTCCAATCTTCTACTGTCCAATTTCGATGAGCTTGGGCAAATTGGAGCCTCAGTTTCCTGTTCTTAGCTGAAAGGAGTGGCACCCGGTGTGGTCTTCTGCTGCTGTAGCCCATCTGCCTCAAAGTTCGCGTACTGTGCGTTCAGAGATGCTCTTCTGCCTACCTTGGTTGTAACGGGTGGCTATTTGAGTCACTGTTGCCTTTCTATCAGCTCGAACCAGTCTGCCCATTCTCCTTTGACCTCTGGCATCAACAAGGCATTTCCGCCCACAGGACTGCCGCTCACTGGATGTTTTTTCTTTTTCGGACCATTCTCTGTAAACCCTAGAGATGGTTGTGCGTGAAAATCCCAGGAGATCAGCAGTTTCTGAAATACTCAGACCAGCCCTTCTGGCACCAACAACCATGCCACGTTCAAAGGCACTCAAATCACCTTTCTTCCCCATACTGATGCTCGGTTTGAACTGCAGGAGATTGTCTTGACCATGTCTACATGCCTAAATGCACTGAGTTGCCGCCATGTGATTGGCTGATTAGAAATTAAGTGTTAACGAGCAGTTGGACAGGTGTACCTAATAAAGTGGCCGGTGAGTGTATTTCCTAGGCCTGAGGCAATAACCCGGCATAAGCGGCATGATGACGTCATAACGGCCATTCTGGATACAAGCTCCCAGTGCCATCTCCTCCGCAGGTAGAGGTGAGTATCTTTTTTTTTTACCCCTTACTGATATTGGATGTACCTTTACATTCTGGCCTGGAAGGTGTTACCACAAATGGACATATAGGTAGCGAGCACACACGATTGGTGAATGGAACCAGCTGTTCTCATGCTCTGTCTCTCACGACCGAAGCTCACTCCTATCACGTGTGATTAACCCCTTAACTGTCGCAGTCAATCAGAATCCTGGCAACTTAGGGGAAGACAAAGGGAGCGACCTCCCTCCGTCTGCATCAACACCGCAGCGATGCGATTGCAGGTGCTGATGCTGTCTCCCCAGGAACCTGGAAGCCTTACAAAGGCTTCCTGGTTGTCTGTGGCATCACTACACCTGGCCGTGTCCTGAGGGCTCGGTCGGGAATAGTGATTGACAGTTACAATGTATAGCAGTACTAATATGTATTGCTATGCATTGTAACAGTTATCTAAAGATTATGAATTCAAGTCCCCTGTGGGGACAGGTAAAGAAAAAAATGTAAATAAAAAAATAGTAAAATACAACCTCAAAAACACTGCCCTTTTCCCCTTTACAAATGCCAACCGCCCCAAAAAAGATAAAAAAATAAATAAAGTACGCATATTTGGTATCGCCACATGCATTACGACTTAACTTATAAATCTGTCACGTTATTTAACCCTCAAGATGAATTCCATTAAAAAACAATAAAACAATCACAGAATTGTGATTTTTGTTACTCCCGCAGCAGATAAAATGGAATAGAAAGCCATTAAAGAGTCATATAAATGCCAAACTGGTACCAATAAAAATGTCATTTCATCCTGCCAAAAAGCGCCTACACAGCTCATTATACAAAAAAATAAAAACGTAATGGCTAAAAGAAGATAGTAATGCATAGATATCGTTTTACAAAATAAAAACCCTACACAAAATACTAAAACATAAAAAACTATAGAAGTTGGGTATTGTCGTAATCGTATCAACCCACAGAGTAAAACTAACATGTCAAATGTACTGCACGGGGATAGCAGTTAAAAATAAAAAGCACTTCTAGCATTGCAATCTTTTCTTCACCCTGCCTTTCAAAAAATGGATTTAAAAGTGATCAAAAAGTCTTTTGCTCCCCCAAAATGGTACCAATAAAAACATCAACTGATGTCACTTATACCGCACAGCGAATGTTGTAAAAATAAAATTAAACTCAAACACAATTGCGTAATTGCTGTTTTTTTTCAATGCTAAAAAACTATGAGACACCTATGGGCCCAAAATGCACAATAGACCCCTAAATGAGTTCCCTGACTGGTGTTGTATACAAGATGGGGTGACTAGTGGAAGGTTTAACCTTTTCTAAAAAGCAACAGCAGCAAAAACCAAGGGATCGGGCGCTTGTCTCTTGGTAATAATGCCCGTAGAAATAGACGTAGGATAAAACTAAATTTTATTCCATTAAAATATTAAGGTGTGAGCCCCAATATTACAAAGTAGCATGCATGACGCGTTTCATGCCTGTACGGCACTTCCTCAGATGCTTCTATGTTCAACTATGTTCTATGCAACATAGAAGCATCTGAGGAAGTGCCATACAGGCACGAAACGCATCATGCATGTTACTTTGTAATATTGGGGCTCACACCTTAATATTTTAATGGAATAAAATTTAGTTTTATCCTACGTCTATTTCTATGGGGATTATTACCAAGAAACGAGTGCCCGGTCCTTTGGTTTTTGCTGCTGTTGCTTTCTATAGTTGCCCGTTGCCCGACTTTGGCTTCGGAGGAAAGGACTACGACGCTGCTGTTTCCGAGGCTCAGATCGAGCCACCCACGTTATTATGAGTGTTGTGCCTCTACTATAACCACACAACACCATCAGGTGAGCACCCTCTTTTTTGTTTTAAACATTGTTTTATTGTGTTGGACGTACTTTCACAGAAGAGCGCCACCTCTCTTTTTTATATTCTTTACACATTTAACCTGTTCTGGTACTTTGGGGGCTTTGCAAATTCAACATGGCACCCACACAGCCCAAGGCTAAAAAAAATTGTGAAACAGTTGTGGGCCAATATAATCATTATGACCAGGATATATTCCTTAAGGGGTGTAGTTTCCAATATGGGGGTCTTTTTAGGGGTGTTTATTAAGTTTTAGCACCTTAGGGTGTCCACTAACCTGTAATGGCACCTTTAAAAAAATTCTATATATAATATATGGTTGAGTTGAATAGCGCACTAAGGCCACATATGGGATAACTCTAAAAACATCAGAATCAAGGGAATCAAAATTGAGTTGCAATTTCCTGTTATCTATCGTGAATAATGGAAAAAATTTAAAATCTGCAAAAAAATCTCCACTTTGCTTTAATTTCTGTAAAACACCAGGAGGGTTAATAAACTTCCTAAATGCTGTTTTGAGTACTTTAGGGGATGTAGTTTCTTATATGGAGTCCTTTATGGCGATATCTGACATACAGGTCCCTCAAAGCCACATTAGAACCGGACTGGTCCCTAAAAAAATTAATGTTGCAAATTTTCTTAAATGTTATTATAATTTATATGTCGTAAACAAATAAAATACATTTCAAATTTGATGCCAGAGAACAGTAGACATATGGTAGATGCTAGTTATAAACTATTTTCTATCTCTGAATCACATGGATAGGTATAAAAAGTTATTCCCATACACTACCCTTACCCGTTTTAGATCAGTTAGGATTACCACAATTATTTATATTTGCCAAATACCAGAATAATGAGAGAACATTTTTAAGGCACTTTTATTACTTTCTGCAAAGTCAAAAGTTTACATACACTGGGATTACTATGCCTTTAAACAATTTGGGACGGCCCATATGATGATGTCATGTCTTTGGAAGCCTCTGATTATTGGCAACATCTGAGATAATTAGAGACACACCTGTGGATGTACTTTTTAACCCCTTAATGACCCTGGACATATGAGTATGTCCTCGGGTTGCTGAGGGGCTTTGTAGTGAGATTGCAGCGCAATCCCGCTACATAGCCGCCGGGTGTCAGCTGCTAATTGCAACACCCGATAGTTACAGAGCGGGATGGAGCCACCGCCATCCCACACTGTTTAACCTTTTCAGCCTGCAGAAAATGTGGCCTCACTCAAGCCCATAGGTATTAGTACAAAAAACTTATTGGTCACATAAAATGGCGCCGCAACGCAAATTTCAAAAATCAAAAATTTCAAAAATCAAAACTGTTTGGAATTTTTTACGGTAACGAAACATAACAAAAACCCTCCATGTTTGAAATTTCTGGAATTATAACAAACTGTAGAATACAGATAATTCATAATTTATACCGGAGAGTAAACAAGAGTAAAACATTTTGTTCCACTTGTAATCTTTTTGCGGTTTCCCAGTATATTATATAGTACAGTGAATAACCTCATTAGAAAGTGCATCTTGCCCCGCAAAATAGAAGCCCTCATATGTCTAAGTAGGGGAAAAAATAAAAAAGTTATGGCTCTTTGAAGGCAAGGAAGAAAAAACGAACGTAACAACCAAAAAAATGCAAGGTCCTTAAGGGGTTAACGCGCACCAGGAACACAGTGGGAAAGTCTAAAGAAATCAGCCAAGATATCAGGAAGTGAATTTTGGACTTGCACAAGTCCTTGAGTGCATCCTTGAGTGTTATTTCCAGATACCTGAAGGTGCCTCGTTCATCTGTACAAAAAATTATATAAGTACAAACAAGATGGGAATGTCCAGCCATCATACCGCTCAGGAAGCAGATGGGTTCTGTGTCTCAGAGATGAATGCTTTGGTCCAACATGTGCGTATCAACCCAAGAACAAAAGTAAAAGACCTTGTGAAGATGCTGGCAGAAGTTGTTAAAGGATTTGTCTCATTACAAGCTTTCAGCCTATCTCTGTGCCTGGCAGTGGAATTGAGGGGCGTGCTTCTTGTCTGCCTCTTCTCCTCCCTCTTCCCCCCTCCCCTCAGCACACAGACAGCTCTCCTCCATAACTTCTGTACAGCAGGGGTGGAGGGTGAGGGGGTTCGCTGCCAGAGTTAACCCTGTGTGTGCCTGCCTAGGTCTGCTGCAGGCTCCTGGATCAGCTGTATTGTTAGCTCCACGGAGACATAGGAGAGGGCTGATCTAGGAGTGTGGAGCCAGAGGTCTGTGAAGCTGTGTATGCTAATAGCAGAGCAGGGGGGATGCAAGTGTTCCTATACCCCCTGCTTAGCATACAAATCTGCACATCTCCAGCAACAAACAGACCCTGTCAGAACAGACACAGGGCAGCTGTGAAGTGTTACTATACTCAGGATGTGTCACTAGTACAGCAGAGCATGAACCGTGCACATGCCTCCCTGATCTGTATAGTATTAGAATAGTCACAGCTCCACAGACACATTATGATTATAGTAACACACAGGGTCACTGCTGTCACATCTATTGATCAGCCTCATCTCTGCTCTTCTCAATCTGTGTAGAGAACAGGAGGAAGCAGGCACACACAGGGTTAATCCAGGCAGCACAGACACAGAAGCCAGAGCCCTCCCTCCCCCTCCCTCCACTACAGAAGCATACTGTGAGGGAGGGGCTCTCTGCTCTGACCTGTATTCAGAAGGTGATGAGTCATACAGACCTGACAGCCAGTGAGATAAGGATCAACAGGTCAGCTGCTATAGAGATTTTAGAAGCTGATGTACTACTACTAACCGGGCTAACTCAAAATCAGTAGGACATTTGTAATGAACATATATTGCAAAGCTGTTTGTTTTTTAAAGATCTTTTAATTAAAAACCCAATCATTATAGCGAGACAACCCCTTTAAAATTGTGCCATTTTCCACAGTGAAACAAGTACTGTATCAACATGGGCTGAAAGGCCACTCCTCCATTACTTCAAAAGAAACATATAAAAGCCAGATTAATGTTTGCAAATGCATAAAGGAACAAAGACCTACATTTTTGGACACATGTTCTGTGATCTGACGAAACTAAAATCGGACTGTTTGGCCATAATGACCATTGTTAAGTTTTGAGGTAAAAGGGAGAAGCTTGGAAGTCTAATAACACCATCCCAACTGTGAAACATGGGGATGGCAGCATCATGTTATGGGGTTGTTCTGCTGCAGGAGGGACTGGTGCACTTCACAAAATAAATGGCATAATGAGGAAGGAAGATTATGTGGCAATACTGAAGCAACATCTCAAGACATCAGCCAGTAAGTTAAAGCTTGGGCGGAAATGGGTCTTCCAAATGGACAATGACCCGAAGTATACGCCAAACTGGTTACAAAGTGGCTTAAGGATAACCAAGTCAATGTTTTGGAGTGGCCATCACAAAGCCCTGATCTCAATCCTATTAAAAATGTATGGGCAAGGCTGAAAAGGCAGGTGCAAGCAAGGTGACCTACAAACACGGCTCAGATATACCAGTTCTGTCAGGAGGAATGGGCCAAAATTCCTACCAACTATTGTGAGAAGCTTATGGAAGGATATCCAAAACGTTTGAACCAAGTCATAGAGTTTAAGGGCAATGCTACCAAATACTAATGAAATGTATGTAAATGTTTCATTTTGAAGAAAGATTTAAAAATGCCTTTAAAAATTCTCTCTCACTCATTATTCTCGCATTTGCCAAATATAAATAATTTTGGTTCCTAATTGATCCTAAGGGTAAGTTTTATTCTGATTTCATGTCAGATAGTGAGAAAACATGCATATGTGTCATTTTATATAGTGTATGAAAACAGGGTGGCATGTACTATGTATATATATTCTCTGTATACATACCTACAGGAGGCATATATAGCTACCTATCTACAGGGGAGATATATACCTAACTACCTATAAGAGGCTGTATACCTACCTACAGGGGGCATTCATACCTACCTACAGGGAGCTAATATACCTATCTACAGTGGGTGTATTTACCTATCTACTTGGATCTATATACCTACCTACTTAATGGTGGACAACACTAGTACCTACTTACTTAGTGGGGGTGCGCATACCAGGGGTAGGAAGTGGTGAGAAAGTGCTAGAAGGGTGAGAAGTCTAAGATGAAAACTTGGAGGCAGATATTGAATGTGGACTGGTGGGGGGAGGGAGCAGATATTGTATGGGGGCTGGTGAGTGGTGGAGGGGATATGGATGAAGCCATTTAGCCATGTGTCTATCTATGAAAAGTTAGATAATGATGACAAATGTGTGAGACAGACAGACATGTGAGACTCACAGATATGTGACTCACTTGGTATTGTATACTTCACAATACAGTTCTGTTTTTCACACTGTATTATGTGATAAATTGCTCTGAACCCTGGGGTCACTGTCTCAGGCATCCATAGTTACAGTATGTCCCAGAGTTCGAGGGGTTACTTACCTAATCGTATGGGTTTAGCTAACTAATTTGGGGGGCTACGGACTGTGTCGGACTAGCGGGGCCCTTTTGCATTAGGTATAGGTTTGGGGCGCATGTATAAATTTGGCTTTTGTGCCAAAATTCTGCGATTAATAAGCATAGAATGTGCCTGATTATGACCCTTATACAGGGGGTCTAAATCGAGCGCATTCCACACTTGCCGACAGCGGACTGGGTATCCTTTTTGAAAGGGGGATACCTGTTGGGACGTAATGGACCAGAAATCCGAGCGGAGCTATAATTGGGCTTTGCCGGTTCTAGTGTGCCCCACCTACCCAGTGCCCCAAAGATGGGGCATTACAAACCCCACAGGCACGATGTAATGTGTCCCGGAGTGGCGTGTAAGAGATTTGAAAATGTATGAATGGGACTCAGCTGGATATCGGGCTGTAAAGTATCGCGCACCCCGTTCTAATTCGCCCTTGTACAAAATTGGGGATGAAAAAAAAAAATTGCACTAAGCTCAGTGATATTAATGGGAAGTCTGTTAAAAATGACCAAACTTCCGCGAATAGCGGGGCCCGTTTCCAAACGGGAGGGGGGGGAGCCCAGTCATGAAATCTTTATAAAAAAGCTTTATTTAAAATTCTTAAAACAAGTAAAGATTATTCATAGAAGGGGGAACACTCAAATTGGCATGGGTTCAGAAACCCTCCCATCGCCGCACTTACCCCATAGCCCTGATAAGGGAGGGTTCTCTCAAAACGCTCGGCGGGGGGGGGACTGAATCCATGCCAAATTGGTATGTACCCCCCTTTTATGAATAATGTTAAGTTTTAAGAATTTCAAATAAAACTTTTTTACAAAGATTTCCATGACTGGACTCCCCCCCCCCCCCATCCGGTTTTTGGAAGTGGCCCTCGCTATTAGTGGAAGTTTGGGGCATTTGGAATTGGAAAGTTTGGGGTATTCCTTGCCCCGTCTCCACCGGGGGAGAACCGCCCCTACGGGGAGCTGACACAAAGAGTGTTATTGTAAGTCTGTTTTACACCTCCATTGCTAATAATAATATAAGAAAGAATAAAATGGTAGAAAAAAAACATCCAAACAACAACAAAACACTTTATTTAAATAAACACTTTCCAACAACATCCCTCATTCCCCATTTTAAAGAAATGGATTCAATGCTGGTCTAATGTAGTCTATTGTAGTCCAAGGGGAAAATCTGTTGAAAATATAACTTATAAAAAAGCACTTAATCTAAAATTCCCTCCTAAAAATTTAAGATATTTGTGGGGAAATTTGCAGAAGAGTTGTCCTCAACAAACTAACAGAAAGGGGATTACTTTGGTCACTGAATGTAATGACTTAATCACTTTATCACAAAAAAAATTGGGTTATTTGGTTTTTGGGTTTAAATTTTCGGGGTCAAAATTTAATTGGGATTTTAAAATTCCTTCATTATGCTGTTTACATTTTCACATCATGAGACCAAGACAACAGCTTACAATTGATCAACGGTACCTCACCATTGCAAGGCTTCAAGTAGGATACTCTCAGATGGAAGTGGCCACTGAGCTTAGAGCATCACCGAGTGTCATCAGCAGACTGACAGAGTCACATAAAGGCAAAGAAGTGGAGCTCCTTTGGCTACATCACACACTGATGACTGCTTCATTGGAAACAATACCCTGCGGAACTGGATGATGAATTCCACACAACACCAGGCATGTTTAAGGGAGGTGAGAAACAACCAAGCATCTTGTAAAACCTAGGGTACCACAAAGTGTAAGGCCCTTTTATATCTGATGCTTATATATTTTTTAAAATTAAAAAAATATATATATATATATTTATATTTTTTTACCCATAAATAAAATCTTGAACTACTTCAGTTTTTCAACAGGACACTGGAGCTCAGACATTAAGCAGCTCATAACTCATATGTCAGCTTTGCTGTGTAAACTGGGACATGGTCAGGAGAGTAATCTCATTATCATAAGAGGACAAGGGATTTAATTGCAGCAATATTGTACTGCTGCGGACCAAGATAAGGCAAACTAGCAACACTAAACACTGTACACCCTGCATGCAGCTCCTCCATCAGTCCTAGGTCTCTGAAGGAGGAGAACATACCCACCACCTTCTGGAGACTATATCAATCTATTGACATATATTTATGTCCATTAATTCCCTTTCATTGAAGCCACCATAAAGCTTACACTCTGTTGTACCATTTGTACGACCAATAAATGTTTCATGTTTATGCCCCCAAAATGAACTCCTCAGGAAAGTTTTTAAAATCCAGAAAATAAATATCTGCTATGTTTTTCTGTATTGTGGACAATATTTAACTTAATTTAACTAAAATAAAGGCAAAGATACAAAAGAAATAATCATTCATGATAGAGAACATAGTGCTTGGTTCCCATAATGTTATCAGTCTCACAATATTCTAGACAGGACGACACGTGCAGTATTTGTGGTGAACTTTCTATGTATTGCTTGTTTCTTTGTAGAATTATATCATTCTTTGGATTTAGGGAATGTTCTGAATGTTGGCTGTAACTAGACTAATCTATTGTTATTTTACACCCAACTTTTCTGCTTTGTAATCCCGCCAAGCCATGATGTTCCAAAAGAAGGTCAGTCATAGATTAAAGAGAACTTGTGCCAGTATCATATGAAATTCTATTTAGATCTTATTCAGAGACATACGTCAAGATGGGCTGTTAGTGAGCCAAGTGTATATAGGAATGTCTTAATATCATACCAAATTTATTCCTCATATATTTCTGTAATCCTATGTTTGGATGTCTGGATGACAATGGTATAGACTTTTTGAACTTCTAAATTACAGATAGTCAAGAATGATGCTTGCCTTTCGGAGACCTTATTTTGGTGCATATTGTGCTGCCATGTGACAAACACATCTTATATGTATTGTAAAATCTCTTTTCCATTGAAAGAAAGGAAACTATTCAGAGATTTGTTCTTGCTATGTTTTACCTTTCTTTACACACATACACTACTCACAAAAAGTTAAGATTTCTTGAATTTTTTTTAATGAACTAAATTAATTTTTGAATGCATATGTTCAACTGTTCAATGTTTCAGTACTTTTTGCACAACTTGCTGACCTCTAAGAAGGAGCTTAACGGTAAAATTCACGCCAAGTGTTTGACCCGAAATTTCCAAAAAAATTTTTGGGAATTTAATTTGAATTGGGATCCAGTTATCCTTTTAAGTGTCATCATTTGGGTTGCAAAAGAGGGAAGAGAGACTGGGGAAAAGTCACAGAAAGGCAAAGAAATGGAGTCCTTTGGGTACTCAACCCTGATTATGTTCTTGTAAACAAGTCCGCGGAACCAATAATGAATGCACACAACCTGTTTAAGGGGGGTGAGGGCAACCAATTCTACTTTAGACCATTGAGCTTTTTTCATCAAAATGGTTGTGTCTGACGCCGCAAACCCAGGCATTGGCATGTCCTTGCAGGGCTAGGTACAGTCTACCCCCTGGACAGGGACATGGTTTTCCCCAGTGCTGTTCATGTTGAAAAATCCATTCACTCAAAATGAAGAGTTGCCAAAGATTGGAATATCAAGGGAGCGCGCCGCATTTAGGGAGGTCAAAGTACCCGTTGTATTCCGTTTTTAACCTTGGGTGCACTTTGGGGGCTAAAAACCAAAACAAAGGCCTACTTACGTCTCAAGGAAGGAAATAATTTTTAAAAACCGTAGGGGCAATTAAGTCCAAGCTACCTTTGTATTGCCTTTTCTATATGCAATTATAAAACTAGCAACCACCCCCCTCATTCATAGTAGGCATGTGAGTGGTTGTCTTATAATTTTTTTTTGCTTTTTGGGGTCTGTGGAGCGTAGGACTTTAAAAGGATTTAGGACTTTTTCGTGGGTTGGAGTTGTAAATATAGTGTCCACTATATCAACTAATACCTTATAGTTGATCTTTTTCCAGCATGTATTTTTGCCCTAAATACTTGAGAGCAGAGGGGGAGGGGCAGTATTTTGTGTTGGACACGTGAAATGTCCTGGACAGCCCGCCCAATTGAATAGTAGAAGCATCATAGGTTGTAAGCCAGCATGGTGCACCACACGTTACTGTGTGGCACCCTTTATATTGCCTTATCTATCTGCAATTATAATGCTAGCAATCACCCCTCTCATGGATAGTAGGCGTGTGAGTGGTTGTCTCATCAGTATTTTTGCATTTGTGCAATCTCCCCTTGTATAACATTGTGGTGTTTCTATATATTGGTGTGAACTGGTACTTTTCCAATGTGTAGTTTTTTTATTATTCAGTTGCTCTCCTAGTAGATGGGTGTGTAAGCAATTGCTCATTAGCTATCTGCACCTGTTATATCTCTCCCAGGTAGCATTGGGGTGTATCTTGTCTCCTTTTGGGTTTAGTCAATTGTCCAGCCAAAATACTGTTTATTTAATAGCTAAACAATCTGGTTTTAGGAAACATAATTTACAGGGGTTGTCTCACTACAAGGATTACTTTTTATGTTAAAGATCTTGTAAAAACAAGTTACTTTTATAATATATGTCCATTAACAGTGTCCTATCCTATTCCTCAGATATCCCTTCTTGTATGGCTGCATCAGCTCCCTCAGGTGGCTATACTACAGACACAATGTTTGATCTCTCCTGATAGGCGCAACACTGGTTGCTTTAGCTCCAGACCTGGCTTCGTACTGCAGCCTAGTGGAAGCCAGTAAACAAGGACCGGACTCGCCACCTGAATTCAACATGAAACCAATAAAACATGACTAGATGTAAGATGAATCAATGAGTGAGACCAACCCCTTTAAGGGTATGCTCACACTTAACGTCAGGTTTATATAATGGAAAAATTGATGATGTAATCCTTGGTCAAGAAATACCTTAGGGTGCTTTCACACGGGCGGTGTTATGATGTCATTTTTTGGATGCGTTTTTGGTGGCAGGAACTATATTTTTACTATTTTGCCATAATGGCGAAACTTAAACTCTATCCGTTCTCTATCCTTTAAAGCACTAAAACGTAACTTTTATAATATCTAATCTCATAACCTCTATGCGACACTATTTAAAAACCTGATCTCTAACCTCATCATTTAACACCATTTTTTGCTTCTGAAAAGAGGAATAACTCCCTTTCTATTATCAAGTCTGGTGGAGACCCCAACCTACTAACAGGGGAGCCTTATATCATAAGCAAAGTACTAGCTTCAGTAAGGGATTACCCATCCAACTACTTTGGCAGTCGTCCCCCCAAAAGCTCATAGACACAGAACAAATAAGGCCCCTTGTGACAACCGGTCTTGCAGCATGTACGACTTGTAGTACAAAAGGGGAGAGATCACTATTTAAACGTCATATCTGACCTCATGCCGACATGTTTCGCCAGCTAACCGGGCTTTATCAAGGCTTAGAGGTCAATAAAAAGTTACGTTTTAGTGTTTAACAGATAGAAGAACTGATAGAGTTTAAGTTTTGCTAATGGCAAAATAGTAAATAAATTGTATCAAAAGGTCACTTCCTTTGTTCTCGTTGCGATATTCCCAATTTTTTGGAGATTATGTGACAAGTTTTGTGCAGGAAGGCACAACAATTAATGCTATACATTGTTGCATAAAAACCGCATAAAAAAAAAACCACATCAAAAACGCACCAAAACCGCACCATGTGAAAGCACCCTTAGGTTTTTGCAGAGAATTTTGTATTTGCAGAGGTGGTTTTAACCTCAGATTTGGACGTGGGCTAGCCCAATAAGAATGGGTTTAACCCGCGTCATGCCTGGTGAAGTAAAATCCTAGGAGGATCCACTTCAAAGACCTATCCATTCTTTTTTTCCGCACAGTATGAACTAGCAGAGTATGAACTATAGCACAAACTGCCCATTCAAATGAATGGGAGTTGGTTTATAAGAGGATTTTTACATGAAATGAAACGTAGAATCCGCGTCACATTCTATGTTAAAATCCATTGTGTGAACAAACCCTAAATAAATGAGACTGAATTATTTGAATTAATGCCATAATTCTAGCTCAAGTAGAGGTAAAAATAGGTTTTGCCAGACGTACATATACAAAAAAAACATTTAGCCTAAACAACAGTGTTACTGCAGAATGAGAGGAGTGTGAGGGTTCTCCTACTGTAATTGGCACCCAGGAAGAACTCAGAGGTGGAACTTTTCAGGTGCCGCAGTGACAGAAGGAAGAACCCCATGAGACCTGTTAGAAACATACTTTCGGCCCCAGAAACTGATACTTGCAGTACATACACCTGAACTTACCAAAAATACAGCGAGGGTGGTTGTGCATTAATTTCTGCACACGCCCTTCAGATAATGGGGACACTTGCAGACATTGCTGCATGCCATCTGGCATGTGTGAATATAACCATATGTCTATCTTTACTTATTAAATATCAAATGTGTAACTTTTGAAGCCCTATAGATATCCAATGCAGAAAATATATTCTAGTGTTTATAAATGTCACCATGATAGGAACGCTAAGCAGAATTTATCTGCACTGTGGCATGATGTGTGAGTTATAAATGGGTCTGTACCTGGCATTTAGAAAGAGACATTCTGGGCATACACTTAATGGTTGCACAACACATGTAACTAAAAGTTCTCTGCTGGTGTCACAATCAGATCATTCCTTCTTCCTCTTCTCTTTCCAGCTCGGGATTCTTTGCATATAAACAGTAAACAGTTCTCTCTTCCCCTCACATACTTCACATACTTGTGGCTATTTTTTTTTTCTTTTACTCTTCCCAGAATTCAATAAAGGCCAGATATTCCTTGTTGCTTCTTTGGGCCAATCTCTACTATTCTTTCCCATAACCTCAACGACCTTGAAAGTTTCTGACCAAAAGCAGCAATGTCCTATATCTTCTTTTATCTGCATTCACTCGGGAAAAGAGTTAATATTTTGTGTCCTTTTAAAACGTGACCCTTCAAAAAACTGAAGAGATTGCCTCTCTGCACGCTGAAGCTACCTCTTCACACCCCCCACCAGTAACACAGGGTAGTATTTTACCAAAAAAAGGGGCCTGCACCACCAAAGACCACTGAATTGGAAGAAGAGAAAATATCTTCTTTTTGGGGTCGGGGATTGAATCTATATTTGCCTTCACTTAAAAAACCTACCCCAAAAAGGGCCCAACAACTGATGCAATCATTTAAAGATTTATAACACCTGTGACGGGGAGTCCAAATGCATTTTTAAGACAGTTTTTTGTCCAGTATTTTGAGCCTAAGGGGTTTTTAACGGCGATTTGCAGGGCGTACTTCAGAGCATATTTGCACCAAAGTACGCTCCTCAAATACGGTAAAAACATTGTACAAGTACAGCTCTCATTGAGTGGTGTAAAATCATCGTTATCGTGCAGACGACGATGGTTTTACAATTGTATTACTCAGCGCATACTGTCACTTCTTTCAGGTGCTTACCTGTCGAGTAATAGAAAAATATACGAGACGGAGAGCTGTCTCGGGCCATTGCACGTTGAAAGTATGCGCTTGTAAGCCCAACAACAACAGCATTAACTAATGCGTATTGTTGCAGGGGACCTTTCACGCCACAACACGCCATTGAACAAAAACCCCAACTAAAAAAGTATAAAGGCAAAGACTGATATTTTTCCCCTGTATCTGCTCCATGTTTGGCTAAGATTAAAAAAAGTCATAAAAACTTGTGATTCCAGCCTAAAACTATTTATTAGATCTGTCATATCTCTCATTTGGATTTATTAGCAGTATAAAGAATGGATGTTATCCCCAGACTCCTTTACATATTTCTGACTCCTGTGTTTCTTTTTCACACCACTGCAATCAGCCTTTTGTAAGGTTGTGTATGTGAGTAGGATAAGGTTAAGTTATTGTACTCTATCTCATCCTAAGTCCAAGGAGACAGCAAGTCCACTAGAAGATGTTTTACACTGCAGTGATCCTACTTGGTCTCTTTGACTGGCATTTTCTTAAAGAGAAGAAACAATAAGTGGACTTAGAGGCTGATCTACTCTCATATCCAAAACCTACCTTAACTCCAACAACCATAGGCCTAATGGTACAGCTAACTCCCTGTTCTCTTCCAGTCTTTAGATTCGTGAAGTAGTCTGGTACTGTACCAAATGGGAATGGACCGTTGACTCCATTATTGTACAAGCCAGCTATTTTGTGTACAGATGTAACTAATTTTTTGTGTTGAAAAGCCTCAAATAATAATGTTAGGTTTTGTCAGTTTATTGAGGGATGTTCCTTGCCTTTGGAGGCCTGAACCTGTTCTCCCCTATTGTGGTTACAAATCGGATTCTAAAGAAACCCATGAAAACCCGGAAACAAAAAACAGAGAATCCTTCCTATAATCTACAAACATTGGGCGACATGTCCCATTAGGCCTGGGGCATTTTTTTGGTTGATTTTGCTCCAAAATACTGTTGACGCCCTATTCTCTATATAAATGAACTGTTGTGCACCAAAACTAGGCGCATTTTACGCCAGGCACGATACATTTGAATGCTCCTAAAGTAAGGGCATCAAATGTGCTAGCAATTAAATGCTATGTGCCTAAGTTATGGTATGTGCCTAGGCACGTTAATTATACTATGCAAGGTATACCACATGCCAGATTTTTGATAGGTTCATTCATTCAGGCGCACTACACACTCATTTAATATTCCTTAAAATTGTCGTGGTGGCGCCTCTTCTGACATGTCACCCATTTTGTCTAGTTAAGGGAATTGACAGATCCAATCACTGACACAAAATTAGGATAACGTGCTTATACAGTCCCACAACTCCTCTAACATGTTGAGCACAAAAAGGGTTACAAATTGCTAACTTGGTGGTGCTCATACCCGGTCTTCCCCATAAAGATTATCTCTTGGTCTCTAAGAAGTTATATACAGTATGTGTGGATCTGGAGTGGGGAGCTAGGCTGTAGGTATATGGGGATTGTCAGAGGCTAAAATGTTTTGTAGTTTCAGATAGCTAATAAGGCATTGCTCACTATTATCATCTAGGATTTTCTCACTATTATTATCTAGGATTTAATTTCAGCCATTAAAAATATCCTAAGGCACTTTCTGACTGCTGCAAAAGCAATCATCCCGAGACCATAAAGGAACAGACAGCCACAAACTGTAATAAAATGGATACAGGAAGTTAATCACATTATGAGGATGGTTTAGTTGATTGATAAGGACTATGCTGACCCCAACAGATCTTCTGGTAACCCTGGACTTCATTTCAGAACACCACCGAGTGTTAGGGTCTACAAAGCTCATATTTTGGTCTCCCTGATGTACTTGTAAGGCTCATCATATCATTCTGTACTTCATCCTGTCCTGTCCTATTATTTGCCCATATGTGTTTGCACAGCAGCCTGTGTGTTCCGTGGAAATTTTTATTGATCACCTGTTATTTTTACGATCTTCCTGGTAATAGATACTTGTCACCAATGTTAATGTGAAAGTTTATTTATGTTTATAAATGCATGCATAGTTGGCTGATTCTGTGACTCTGGCCTTCCTATACATCTTTGTATGTAATTTTTCATTGATGTATTTTTTTATTACTTATTAGAATGAAATAAAACAGATAAAGCAAACTTTTTTTTAGGTCTTCTGTTACATTTGGCAATTTTTTCGTACTTTATTCATGTAATTCATTTTATAATTGATTCACACAAAGTTTTTGCGGCAGTTTTTGAAGCACTTTTTTAAGCCGAACACTGTGGAAACAAAAGTGCCACTTTTCTATCAAACTTTTTTTTCCTTTTAGGGTATGTTCACACGGGCAAATTTCGGCGCGCATTACGAGAGAGATGTGCGCCAAAATTACAGTAATCCATCGTTGTCTTAGAGAACTATGGAATACGCCTCCTCTGCCCGCTTGTACAATACGATTGTATTGTAAGAGCAGGGAGATAAGTGACATGTCAATGACTTGCGGGGAATCTGCGCCGCGATTAATGCATGTCATCTGGGCCGGCGGGCTTCCAGCCCCCCCGCACCGCGGGAGTACGTGCAACTCCCGAATCACCCAGTGTAATTTTGACCGTACTGTTCGTGCCGCTATTACGCCATGTGAACATAGCCTTAGAATCATTCTTAACTATTTCTAGCCTAAAGCAGAGGCTAAGGCCTTGTTTGGACCCCCATAACCAATTCTGTCACTTGTTGCTGTGCTTTTTCTTCCATGAAGCAACATTGTAGGCAACGTGGTCCATCAGGCACCATTGATGTCTGTTGTAAAATGAAACTGCTTCCATCTCTAAAATGGCGGTTCAGAGCAAAACCTCTAATACAGATGTGAACCAGGTCTAACACATATTTTTTCATTAGTCTTCAGTACTATTGTAGGCTAAAAAATGCATCATAAACTGCCACAAAACTGCATGTGTAAATACAACCAGAGGGTGTTGAGATGTAAATACTTGATATAAAACCCACATTTTCCAATGCAATGTACATACTGTACAGGTATAACTAGGTCCCCCTATATAATGCTTTAATTTTATAAACTGACCTATAAGTAATTTTGGAGCTCAGAAAACATTACTGCTGCCCTTTCAAACTAAGCTTACTGTACAAGTGTCCCAGACAGAGAGGATTTTAAGGTTTTTAATTTCCAGGGAACCCACAGTCTGCTGTGTAAACCAATATGAGCAAATAATAGACCTTTTAAGCCTAATGACCAATAGGCATCCCTACTTATATGAGAATGGCTATAAAGGGCCATAACATAACTAAAGAAGGGTTCCTTTCTTGCAAATTTTCAATATGGTCTCTAAAAATGAAAGCTGGAGTCTGGTTGCTGGGTTTGGACAAGTGCTCCACTTTTTCCTTGCCCTAATTTTAATAAATGTCGCCCAATGTATTTCAAGTGTTTGGTACAAGAGCTTTCATATCACTTAAATGAATTTAGTTTGCAAGTTGCACAAGATTCCTTCAGGCATCTCACAGCTGGCATGACTAGATAGGGGCAATAAATTCTCATAAGCCAAGGATAGGCCCGACAACCACTGAGGTCATATTTATAGCATCTACTACCAGTCACACATGATATGGAGTTACAAGTGATACTAATAAAAGGGTACAAGCCCTGATAGTTGTATCTAAGTATAAGATCCTGTAAATGATTAGATAATAGGTTTAAAATGAGCCAGTACATCAGATGCTCGATCAGGCCTGCACAACATACAGATTTCTGGCAGCTAGCAAAAACAGACCGCAAAGTTGTGGAGCTTGCACACAACCCTCCCTAAAATGGTTTAGGGTAGTCGTGCATAGTAAAAAGTCACTGATGTCCCCATATAGTCCTAGCCAAAATGATTCTGCTACTAGTTCAAGACAATGGGGCAGACTTATCAATACTACCTAACACACAGACAGTGTAGATTTACACAAGAGAGCCTTAAAATGTGCAACATTTTTCATAGTGTTGATAAACCTGGCGCATTCTAGGCTGTCTAGTATAACTTTACATCTTTTGTTTGTTGGCTTGCTTTTTGCACATTTTTAGGGACATGGGTAATACATGCCCCTTTCTGTGAAGCCACATAATTTTTGGTGGACATGGATCGGAGGTGTCTAGAAACTGCCTAAAAACATCATAAATGCAGAATAAACCATGTCCCTGTCCCACCATGTCTCTGCCTGGTGTCTTGTTATTTGTAGGGGAGTTCAGATTTTGGATCAATTAGAGGGAATTCATACAGAATATGTCGTTAATAATTTTTCTAACATTTTAATAATGCTTTCAAAGTCTTCACACCAAGAACATATACCGTGTTTCCCCGAAAATAAGACACCCCGGAAAATAAGACATGGTGCGATTTTTTTCAAACTTCCCGATATAAGGCGTCCCCTTAAAATAAGACATAGCAGAAGTCATTGCTGCAGCATCCCATACAAAGGGCCGTCCCTAAGGGTGGGCAGAGAGAAACAGCCCTGGGACATATTTTCTTAGCAGAGGGATGAAGGACCTGTGCAGGAGGTAATGTGACTGTGATGTCACCACAGGTTCCGAACATCCCAGGAGAGGAGACTGAAAGCACATGTAAGTAATAGAGGGAAGAGGGGGGAGAACAGAGCAATGACACTGACACACACACATCTCACATGATGGCTGATGGGGCATGCTGGGACTTCTAGTTCCACATGTCCCAGCATGTCACATTTGCCATCCTTTGAGATAAGTCACTGCAGCTGCCATAAAATGTCCGTTACATACATATATCCTATGGTTTGTGACTCTAAACTTTAAGATATATACACTCACCGGCCACTTTATTAGGTACACCTGTCCGACTGCTCGTTAACACTTAATTTCTAATCAGCCAATCACATGGCGGCAACTCAGTGCATTTAGGCATGTAGACATGGTCAAGACAATCTCCTGCAGTTCAAACCGAGCATCAGTATGGGGAAGAAAGGTGATTTGAGTGCCTTTGAACGTGGCATGGTTGTTGGTGCCAGAAGGGCTGGTCTGAGTATTTCAGAAACTGCTGATCTCCTGGGATTTTCACGCACAACCATCTCTAGGGTTTACAGAGAATGGTCCGAAAAGAAAAAACATCCAGTGAGCGGCAGTCCTGTGGGCGGAAATGCCTTGTTGATGCCAGAGGTCAAAGGAGAATGAGCAGACTGGTTCGAGCTAATAGAAAGGCAACAGTGACTCAAATAGCCACCCGTTACAACCAAGGAGGCAGAAGAGCATCTCTGAACGCACAGTACGGCGAACTTTGAGGCAGAAGGGCTACAGCAGCAGAAGACCACACCGGGTGCCACTCCTTTCAGCTAAGAACAGGAAACTGAGGCTCCAATTTTGCCCAAGCTCATCGAAATTGGACAGTAGAAGATTGGAAAAAACGTTGCCTGATCTGATGAGTCTCGATTTCTGCTGCGACATTCGGATGGTAGGGTCAGAATTTGGCGTCAACAACATGAAAGCATGGATCCATCCTGCCTTGTATCAACGGTTCAGGCTGGTGGTGGTGACATGGTGTGGGGAATATTTTCTTGGCACTCTTTGGGCCCCTTGGTACCAATTGAGCATCGTTGCAACACCTTGTGGAATCTATGCCACGAAGAATTGAGGCAGTTCTGAAGGCAAAAGGGGGTCCAACCCGTTACTAGCATGGTGTACCTAATAAAGTGGCCGGTGAGTGTATATACACACACACTAGTTTAGCATGCTAAAATGTATTTGTGGAAAAATAACACATCCCCTGAAAATAAGACATAGTGCATCTTTAGGAGCAAAAATTAATATAAGACGCTGTCTTATTTTTGGGGAAACAGGGTACATCACTTTAAACGTGACCTTCATTCCTTATGGTTTTTGATATGGTTCAGCCATCAGTCTTTTAAAAGCTTGTATGGCTTTCGGACGCTGCAACTCCGATCATGTCTTACTCATTCTGCCCCCAGCTCTCAGCCCCCTTTGTCAAGCATGTCCCCCATAACGTCGCAGGCGCTGATAGCTGAGGGCGGAATGAGTAGCATGCTACGAATGAGGGAGTACATCCTGAAACGTGTCAGCCTAGGTCGCTGATGCCGATGCCGTTCATTATGTTATTTTAATGGATCTTCAATAAAATTGGAATTTTTACTGATTGGTGCTGGATACTCCTGCTTTGGATCGTTACTTTTAGAAACTAGTGAGGTGCAAAAAGAGTCTAAAGTGCATAGAAACATACAGAAGCATGTACACAAGTTTTGAATTCTGGTGTTGATCTGTTAAGGATCTCATAAAAAGAAATCATGGGTTGCAAGTGGCTCCTGTGACCATACAGCGTGCTGGAGAACTAGCTGATTTATGGCTATGGCCCAGAGGTGCATTAGAATATGCCGTGTAGTATTAGCACTGGTTTATTACAAGTCATTGTATGAATGTACACTATTAGAACATAGAAACATGTCATTATTTTGATCTTATACTTTTGCAAAGTTATATTAATATAGTGATAATACGGCACTGAGTATGTTACATGTTCTTTCCATTGAAGAACATGCGATGTTTGTCCGTCTTTGATGAATCACTCTATGATGAAATACTATACCTTGCATGTTATGTCTATGTATCTAATTTAAATACTTCTATTGGTTCTTAATAAGACAAAATTATGCCTTGACTTAGTCTGTCCACATTCCCTCAATACTTTCATTGACTCACATAATCTACAGCTGGAATGAAGATATAGACAGACGTTAGGAATAGGTGACTCAGGATGACAAGGGAGGATCCAATAGTGCACCTCATAACCCCATACTATGTTATACTGAATGCTTCATTAGTTGTCTTATGATCTAACTCGAAAATGACCTACATTCTTTTGGAAAACTTTACTCACCTGCTTATGTAATGAATCAAGATATGGATTAGCAGCATTGTCATCTCACCGTCAACAACTACTGAAGGTGTCTGTTAATATTACTGCCAATATGAAAAAGGATTGGCATTAATATGCTAAAACCATGTTGTGTTGGATTGTAGAAGAGTTGTAAGGGGGTGTTCACACTGTGTATTTAGGGGCATACTTATTGCGCCGAAATACGACCCACAAATACAGTAAAAATAATGTTACTAGTAAAATCACCGTCCTGTAACTGTACGCGCCGCAATACGTCATGTGAACATACATTAACATCTAATAAACATCTAATACAATTATGAAGATTGGATTTATTTTCTGCAAGATTTAAGGCCACATGTATGAAAACTGTTTAGGTCTAAAACTCACTTTTTTGCCCATAGTAACCTATGGGCAACAAAGTAAGTTTTAGACCTAAACAGTTTTCATACATGTGGCCCTTAGTCTTTGTATAGTCTTACGCATAATAAAGGGGCCATTTCAAACAGTCTTTTCGTTAGATGAGCTTTTTTAATCCCTTAACCCACCATAACATATTAGTATGCAATTTCATTGTTAAGGGAGTATGGAGTGGGCTCATTTGCTGAACCAGCTCCATACGTGGCAGATGCCAGCTGTTAGATACAGCTGACACCTGCCGCTAACAGCAGAGATTAGAGCCGACTCTGATCTCTGCTGTTTAACGCCTTACATGCCTGCTACGCACTGTTTCTCACTCCAATCAGCACCTCAGCCGAGAGATCGCAAGGTGCCGATAGTTTAACATGGCGGCTGGAAGTCTTATGAAGGACTCCATCTCCGCCATATCTGCAATTCTAACATTTCCTGTCCCAGGCAGGAAGTGCTAGAACTGCCACTTTTGTTAACCCTATTGCATTATTTATGCAATACAATAGAGTGTACTGACAATCGAACCCATTAGTGGTCAAGTAACCTAGGGGGACTCGATATTACTTAAAAAAAAAGCTGGAGGGGGTGTGGGGACATATAAAACAGAGTGACGGAGAGAAATTGTTGCAGCGGAGGTTTGGAGCACAAGTTATAGTTTATGTAGTTAAGTAATTGTCAAAGTTATTTTAATAGCACCAAAATTCAAAATATAAAACAATAGACAGTGTAAACTTAGATTAAAGAGTCTTAAAAGGTGCCACATTTATCATATTGTTGATAAGTCTGGCGTATGTTTAGACTGTCTAGTATAACTTTACATCTTTTATTAGTCGTCTCACTTTTTGAACATTTTTTGGCACATGGGTAATCCATACCCCTTTCTCTGAAGCCACACATTTTTTGGTGGACTAGGCGCAGAAATGATGTGAGGCATTAAAATAAATGGACTGCACACGTAATACATGGAATTGCCAGGCCCTCCAAGATTAATTTGGTACTACCAAACAAAATATTTGAAAAAAGGTTTTCAAAACCAGACAATACTTTTGAGAATCAAATACATATAAATCAAATATATTAGGATTTGGATAAACTCCTATAGCATTTTGTTTTCTTTTATTCCCTGAGATCAGCAGTTCTGCACTATTGAACCCAATGGGATATGTTCAGTTTTCCTGCAGTGCCCCCACAGGAAAAATAAAGCATTACATGATGTATAATATCAGTGAGTCATCTGTGTAATGTATGGAGGTGCCAGATCTTTCACAATGACAGATTCTCCTTGTAGCAACCGCTTCAGGTAATTGATAACAATTTTAAAGGAGGGACTCCTCTTTTGATATAAACCTCCCAATAAGATATTTGAAAGTGGGTTTTTATACCAGACAATCCATTCAAAGAGAACTTGTTTCCATATAACATACATGAATAAAATAGATGTTTATTCATAAGTAGTGTAAAGCTGAATTTATCACTAGTAATTTATCAAAAAGCAACATTTTGAAAGCGAAGGTTGACCATGATTTGGAGTTTATGAGAATCTCCTCATAGAAAGGTGAAATCTAACATAATTGGATCCTAAGTTGATAGTAAGGTAATTACCATGAATACCAATTACGCTTGCCATAAGGCAAAAGATAACAGTTTTTCCTTACCTCAATTAAACTTCACTTTAATTAATATTCCTAAAAACTATACAGTGTATCATTGCCAATAAAAATTAGATTTTTAAGCACTGGTCACCAATGTTTAGTGCATAGAGATTGCCAACACTATCTTACATGTGTGATTGTGTTTTATTGTCAGACACAGTCATAGACATGAAATTGTATGTGCAATCTTTGCAAATAAAGTTTTATCGGAGTGGAAAAAATGTGATTTTTTTTTTTTTAAATAGGGCAATCGAAATAACTATTCTATGTAGATGTTGCCTTTGGTGTTTTGTCTGTAACTTTACCCATTTGAATGGTGGCACAATTCAGAGAGCTATTGCTAAACTGAAGATTTTGACTGTACTCATAGGAGAGAACAGAATGAGGAACATGACATGTCTAGCTGTGACCAGTTACTGTGGACTGCTATAAATGTTGCTTGCTAAGAAGTTCCAGAAGGAGCAGCTGACTAGAAGAAAATGAATTAAATAGAAGCAGCTATCACTCATCCATGAAAGTTCAGCCAATGTCAGAGGTATAAGATTGGTTAAGGCTTAGCAAGGCTACAGATGCTTGCTAAGTGCTACGATAGATATCAGGAGGAAATGTACGGTATATAGATTTGTATATATTAGGTTTGGCCTCTTCAACATTATAACCATATGTACTTATTGCACATCTATGAGTACTCAAATTAATGCAGTGCTGCTCCATAGCCTTTACTTTTCTTAAAAATCTTTCTACAGGGCTTCAAATATGGTCACTTTAGTAAGGTCAGGGACTTAAAGTATGTACCAATGTACCATTGTAAAGTATGCGCCCACTGCCCCAGTGGTGTATATGTAAATAATCTTAAAGGGGTCTTCTCACCATGCAGTTTTACAGAGCCACAGCCAGCTTTAGACTCAAATTTGCTCAGGCTGTGGGTGGGTCTATAGTAAGGATTGGCATATTAGCTCTGCAGGTCCTAGCTATTCCTGTAACAGTGGGATGACTGAAGGAGATTTATAAAGTGTATTATACAAAGCTACATAGCTCTAAAGAGTGAAAGCTTTTAATTTAGTTTGGTATATAAACTCCGTTGCTAGAGATAAGGCTCTGCAGGGAGTGATTCACCATGGACAGACTGATTGACTGATGGCAGCTTGAAGCAATGAGAGATAAGAGAGTCAGTAACCAGAGAAACTTGGTTGCACAAAAGAGAAGATACAATCTTTCTTATCTCCTGAACACAACAAAATCAACAAAGCAATGTCTTTGGTAATAACTTTCATTTACCTTTCCCTACATGTTAAAAGCCAATCATTGTAGTGAGAAAACCCATTCAATGACTTTACACTATTTTCGAGGAGTACTGGTGCTTTAAGCACCAGAATCACTTGCAGGGTGCAGCCAATAAGGAGTATGCTAGGGGACCCTCAGTAGAAAAAGGGAGGGGCTGCAAGCATATTTACAGCCTGTCATGTTAGTAGTTCAGTTTAGTTGGATAGTTGTAAGAGTTTTAGTAAGTGTTAAGTGGTTTCAGGTGTTGCAGCATAAAGGGGTCATCTGCCGATCAGCCGGCAGTGGAGAAGAGGTGGGCATAGGCCATCTACACTGGCTTCAGTAGAAAAGATGACCTACAGAACCAACAAGAGAAAGGGAGAAAGAAGCACAAACAGAAGTAGAGACAGAAGACATAGAAAGGGAACAGAGGCTGATAGCCCTACTTAGCCAGTCTCCAGGTCCACAATTCCACAAGTTAACTTATAGTCCTAAGTCTAGTTTACCGGACAAGGTGAACTCCTCTAATGCTGGGCCTGGAAGACTGCCAGAGAGGTGCAGACAAGTCATTTCTTATTGGTTGTGGATTGGATGCTACTCAAACCAGTGTACTGTATGAAGTGAGACAAATGAAGTGTGCCCTCCTTAGACTGTAAATCTTCTGTCGGCATTGTAACTGGACCAAAAGGAACTGCTGTTATTAAAGCCTGCAAAGAGCCAAGCTGCTGTGTCTGTGGTTCTTCTCTGCTGGGTGCACTACAAGTCTCAGCACACACCGGTAGACCCACATTACCATCACACTGCACATCTGTATTTATGGTGCCCCTGTCAATCATGTTTTTTCATGCCAAACTCAACAGACCATTTTATCACAAACCCTGTTTTGTGCAGTTTCATATTCCTCAAATTGTTGATACGTTTCATAGCACGTCAAAATTTGCAGCACTCAGATAAGAGGAATTCCACATGGTGTTTTACGCCACGTTTGTGGTATTCATCAGAGTACTGTGAAAAAGGTACTCCCACAGACATAGAAATGTAGCTGCCTCGACCCCACAGGGATCAGTAGAGCAATCCTAGTTCTATGTGGACTACAGTTGCTCTATTTTACTTTATTTTATTATAAGCTTTCCCTGTTAGACTTTAAAGTGTGGTAGACTACTTTTGACTTTGCTTTTGGGTCCTGCAGTGAAAGGTTATGCCGTCGGGAAATAGAACAAACATAGTCCACATAGGATAACATTTGCTCTATTGATCTCTAATGGGCTGTAATGTCTCAGTATCCGTCAAGGTACCTTTTATCATGGTACCCTATGGATACTATGGAGGTAGTGTAAATGCAATGTAAATAGCCCCTCAGACTTAGGGTGCATGTTGAAGGACTGATGCTTTCAATACTATAGTTCCACTTCAGAGGTAAGTATACAAATAAAATAATCTTTTTTAATATGTTCACTTGAACATCCACAAAGTACTGATTTATAATAAGGACTTTTCAGTCTTCCCAGATCTAGTCTCCAGACTTGCAATAATATATGCTAGTAGAGGCACAAAGACAAAAGGAAATTGATGTGACTTATGTTTATGCTGCATTCGTTTTTTCCTTAATGTCTTTCAAGAGCCTTAACATTTTGAGTTTTACACGTTTTTTTATATTTTTAAAACTTGTGTTTTACTTGTCCTTGTAGTCCCCCTAGTATACTTTACTCCTAGTGGGCAAGATCGCTGGTACACTGTTGTGCAATATTAAGATATTTCAGGATAGTGTACAAACATGGCTCCCTTATGACATCCTTCCTATGGCAGGGTGTAATAGGAGTTGTTACATCTTTGCCATGAAGGCCTTTATTAGGCCCCCAATTGCCATGACAGTTGCTCGCCACCCTGCAATCTTACTCGACAATGGAACTGCACAGCACTGTTCCCTGACCTTTTAATATATATATATGTGACATCATCAAGCCACCCACGTCAGCACTGTGGGCCGGCGCCTGGTAGACTTGAGACCTAAGGCCTTAGGCCTATCAGGACGATTAGCAGAGCGACGCATTGGCGCCGGTCTGCTAAGCCCAGGCAGTCCTGCCTTTGACTGTGCAAGACAGAGGGCCCCACCATTCAGAGACAGGATGCGCCAGGCCCTGCAGCTGTGCCCCTCCGGCAGTGAACTGTTACTTTCATTGCTGGCATGCCCAGGAACGGAACTACCAGGGTGCTACCCCGGTAGTTACGCCCCTGACTACAGCCACATTTGCCATGGCATCTAAAGGGATACAATGCTGGGATCATTGCTATCTGCCATCCTAGCTGCTGGCAGCATGTTCTGGCTGTAATTAACAGCTGTTACCTGTCACGTATGGAGCTAAATACTTCCTCACTAGCATCATGACCTAAATGGACAAGACAGGTCCACTGGAACAAGAGACACTCTCTGTAACCAATCTGCCCTCTGGCCAACAGATGAAAATCTTGAACTGAAGACTGGATTTTGCACTGACATTTCCAAAACATGGCTTCATAGACATATAGGGCAGCATGTATGAACGGGGCTGCGGCAGATATCTGGCGTCTTTACAGCCCGATATCAGGTTCAGCCCCATTCATACATTTTTAAATCTGCCGCGCGCACTCCCGTGTGCATTACATTCTGCCTGTGGCGCTTCGTAATGCACCTGATTTCGGGGGGCGTGCGGGAGGAGGGAGCACTAGAACCGTAGCAAAGCTACATATTTATAGCTTTGCTACGGCATTTCTTGACGCATTACAGTTGGAACAGGTAGACCACTTTCAAAGTGGTGTACCTGATCCAAACAGTTGCCCGAGTGCTAGAATGTGCATGATTTGACCCGCTGTAGAATGGGTTCATATATCAGGCGCATTCTAGCCTATTATTAGGAGCATGAAATTTGGGGGGGTTAATGCCAAATTTTATGCATGTCGCCCATAGTGTGCAAAATCTATAATATAATCTATAATAGAAATTGTTCACAAGTGCTGTGAGATCAGACATTCATAAAGCCAAACTACTATATATACATAAGGGTGCTTATTGGATGGGTTGGTACTCATTTCATGTAAAACATTGATACGTATGTATAGGTTTACTAAACCTGTGGTATAGATTTGTATATTTACCGTATCTTTCGAGTCTATATGTTGTTATTGTCTACATATATGGTAGCCCTAATTTTTTTGTATTGAAAACCAAGATTTTTTTTCCAGCTGCCTGTAAATAAATTGGCTAAATTCCAGGAATTCAACTCTTGAGCATTTCAGCAATGTTTCAATTGACAGTTGACCTAATTCTGCTTGCGTGACTCCGTACTGGACATAGAGCCAGAGGTTAGTCATTAGTGTAGCTTGCCTTGTTAATATCAGGCTATTTTTACACCCCAAAGATGTTACATTCTGCACTGGGGTGCATAAGCCTTCTTAGAAGGAAACTACCTTGTGGGTTTGTAACACTAGAGGATTATTCATTACACAAACTGAAGACCCAAATTAAAGGGGTTTTACCACGAAGTAAAATTGACGTGGGAAGTTTGTAAATTAAATAATAAACATTTCACCATTCATAATAATAATGAATGGTGAAATGTTTATTATTTAAGTTTACAAACTTCCCACGTCAATTTTACTTTGTGGTAAAACCCCTACTGAGGAGCTCTCAGCCCTGGTCAAGGATGGTTTTAACACAAGTAAAATTGACTGAAAGTTGAAATGTAAATAATAAAAGTTCACCATTCATTATTATTAAAAATTCTGCACCGTTTTTGTTTTAGCTGCTCCTTTAGTGATCCATTGTTTAAAGCTCATCTCCAGGGGATACGACCAGGGCTGAGAGCTCCTCAGTCCTGGCCGCACATGCTCAGACATCACCTCTCCTCTCAGGCAGCTACTGAGTGTTCAAACCCCAGGTGCTGTCATTCTACTCCTCTCCTCTGTACTCCTTAGTAATTAGTCAAACAGTGCAAATAAATGTAAAAAAAGAAACCTCAATCAGGTCTGTGCATTGATAAAGAGAGAAAAAAAAAAACCCCAAAGGGTTGGTTCCTGCAGGGATTTTAACCGAGGACCCTTGTGCCTGGAGGCAAAAGTTTTACCTCTGAGCTACAGTGTAGCTACTTACAAATCTATACATAAACAGACCTTTATTTCACTAGATAGAGGAAAGTCCTGGTGATGTCATCCTGCTGGGTCACACGATATGCAATTCAAATAAATCACACACGCCCCCTTCTGAGCACACAGAGCTGAAGAGCTGGATACAGGAGGTAGGAAATGAGATTGTGGCAAAACCCCTTTAACAATTGAAACAGTGATATTAATTAGATGATACTTGTAATGTGACCACTCATTCACACCAGAGCATAATTTATCATTGTCTGTGCACTATAGTTCTAAATACACCATTGAGTCACATTAGTATGACCACTAACTAATATCCAGAGTAACTGAAGTATGGACAGCAGCTAGACGGGCTGGAAGTCACTTAATAAGGTCTTGGTAGTGGAAGTTCAGAAAGCACATTAGGTAAGGGAGACAGAAAAACAAGGCCCTCCACTAGAAAGAGATATTGGGTAAATCTTCCTGAGAGCTGGTAGACCCGAGTGCCAGGGGGAACATGGAGTACAGAAAGACATGGGAAGACTGCATGTGGGTGGAGAAGGAAACTCCTGTCCCACAAGTATATTGGCAAATACCGTATCATACCAGGGAAACCTGAAGACGGTTCCATGGGGACCCAGGTTAAGCCTGTCAGAGATTCTCTCAATGTGTTGCCTTTGCCAGAAGCTCAATAAAAGCATAAAGCATATAGCTATTTTCAGATTAGAAAAATTGTGAAAAACCTCCAATACTTTAATATTATGTTAATTGAGTTTGATGCAATCAACTGATGAAAAATATGATTGAACATACAGAAAACATTGCAAACATGCACTTTCCTTGCACTCTCTAAAATATGCAGGGGTAACCTAATTACATACAATGGTCCCTTTTTCATCCTGGTAATGCTGACATTCATAGGAGGCCATTCTCCTACACACGGAGAATTGTTTTACTCCTAGATGTAAGTAACTGTGTTGTGTAGTCATTACTTTATTAATAATAGGACATATACATTTGTTTTCCAGAGTATTTTGTCATTCTTCCAAAAACTTTTTTGTCATTTTACCTGCTAATACTATTTCTTGTTATTATTTTTTTCTTCTCCCCTAAAATAACAGAAAAGACTATATATTACAGAGATCTATTATTATTTTTCTTACACTACAAACTTACCTTGGAGCTTGAACTGCTGTAGCAGCCCAAGTCACAAGGAAATCAGGCCTATGCTGGGTTTATTTAGTTCAATTAGGTCCTTTCTTAGGTTTTTAATTTTTCTCAGTGTCATGAAAATATGGGGAACTCACAATATGTTTGAGGTTTCACTGTGGGTCTCTGGAAGCGTAACCCTGCCACAGCCTGGCCTGCATAGAAGGTTGCATCAATCAGTATGTGTCGCACAGCACTCTGTGACCCAGAGTACAGCCCCAAGCCATTAGATGGCTGACATAGTTCCTGTCCAAGTGCTTATCAGAATGAGGGTAATGTCTCTTTACTACTCTATTAACTTGTAACTTAAAGGGGTTTTATCATTTGAAGCGTTCGTGCTGTTCAGCTAATTCTGTGAGATTGAATTCGAAAATCCAAGGGGCGGTCTCACCTCTCGCAGGCTGTGTCTTCCTCTCAGCAGGATATGTCTCTCCTCTCAGCAGGCCTGTGTGTCTCTCTGTCAGCAGGTGTGTCTCTCCTCTCAGCAGGTGTGTCTCTCCTGTCAGCAGGTGTGTCTCTCCTCTCAGCAGGCTGTCAATCCAGTAAGGAGGTGTGTCTCTCCTCTCAGCAGGTGTGTCTCTCCTCTCGCAGGCGTTGTCTCTCCTGTTCAGAGTGTGTCTTCCTGTCAGCAGGTGTGTCTCTCCTCTCAGCAGGTGTGTTCTCCTGCAACAGGCTGTCTTACCTGTCAGCAGGCGTTTTGTCTCTCTATCAACACGGCTTGTCTCTTCCTGTCAGGGGGTGTTGTCTCACCTCTCAGCAGGCGTGTCTCTCTGTCAGCAGGTGTTGTCTCTCCTCTCAGCAGGCTGTATATTCCTGTCAGGAGTGTGTCTCTCCCTCCTCCGCAGGCGTGTCTCCTCCTCTCAGCACGGCGTTGTCTCTCCTGTCAAACAGGCGTTTCTCTCTGTCAGGAGGTAGTCCTCTTCTATCAGCAGGTGTGTCTCTCCTCTCAGCCGGCGTGTCTCTTCTAGTCAGCAGGGAGTGTTCTCTCCTGGTCCCCAGCAGCAGTGTTGGTCTCTCCTATCCGCAGGTGGCTCTCCTCTCAGCAGGCATGTTTCTCCTCTCAGCAGGTGTTGTTTTCTCCTGTCCGGAGGTGTTGTCTCTCCTCTCAGCAGGCATGATCTCTCCTCTCTCAGCAGGGCATGTCTCTCCTGTCCAGGAGGTGTTGTCTCTCCTTTCTCAGCAGGCGAGTCTCTCTGTCAGGAGGTGTGTTCTCTCCTCTCAGCCAGGCATGTCTCTCTTCTCAGCAGGCGTGTACTCTCCCGGTCAGGACGGTGTGTCTCTCCTCTCAGCAGGCGTGTCTCTCCGTCAGAGGAGTGTCTCTCCTCTCAGCAGGCTGTCTATCCTGTCAGGGGTGTGTCTCTCCTTCAGGCAGCGTGTTCTCCTCTCAGCAGGCGTGTCTCTCCTGTCAACAGGCGTGTCTCTCCTGTCAGGGTGGTGAGTCTCTCTCTCAGCAGGGTGTCTCTCCTGTCAGGCAGGCGTTGTCTCTCCTGTCAGCAGACGGGTCTTCCTCTAGCAGGTGTGTCTCTCCTCTCAGCAGGCCATGTTTTCTCCTCTCAGCAGGTGTGGTGTTCTCCTGTCAGGAGGGTTTTGTGTCTTCCTCTCAGCAGGCATGTCTCTCCTTCAGCAGGATGTCTTCTGTCAGGAGGTGTGTCTCACCTCTCAGCAGGCGGTCTCTCCTGTGGAGGAGTGTCTTTCCTCTCAGCAGGCATGTCTCTCCTCTCAGGCAGGTGTCTCTCTGTCAGGAGGTGTGTCTATCCTCTATGCAGGCGTGTCTCTCCTGTCAGGAGGTGAGTGTTCTTCCTCTAGCAGGTGTGTCTTCCTCTCAGCAGGCTGTGTCTCTCCTTGTCAGCAGGTGTGTCTCTCCTTCTCAGCAGGATGTGTCTCACAGGGCAGGAGGATGTGGTCTCCTCCTCTCAGCAGGTGTGTCTCTCCTCTCAGCAGGTGTTTTGTCCTTCCTCTCAGCAGGGGTGTCTCTCTCTCAGCAGGTGTGTCTCTCCTTCAGCAGGCGTGTCTCTCAGGTCAGGAGGTGTGTCTCTCCTCTCAGCAGGCTGTTGTCTCTCCTCTCAGCAGGCGTTGTCTCTCCTGTTCTAAGGAGGTGTTGAGTTCTCTCCTCTCAGCAGGCGGAGTCTCTCTCTCAGCAGGCGTTTGTCTCTCCCTCTCAAGCTCAGGCTTTGTCTCTCTGTCAGGAGGTTTGGTCTCTCCTCTCAGCAGGGTTGGTCTCTTCCTTCGCAGGTGTGTCTTCCTGCTCTGGCTGGGTGTCTCTCTCTCAGCGGCGTGTCTCTCCCTCTCAGCAGCCGTTTTTGTCTTCCTGTCCAGGGAGGTGTGTCTCTCCTCTCAACTGGGCGTGGTCTATTCCTATAGGGAGGTGTGTCCTCCTCTCAACAGGGCGTTGTCTTCTGTCAGGAGGGGTGTCTTTCCTCTCAGCCGTTGTCTTTCCTGTGTCAGCAGGTCGGGGTCTCTCCTGGTCAGCAGGCGTGTCTCTCCTGTCAGCAGGCGTGTCTCTCCTCTCAGCAGGCGTGTCTCTCCTGTCAGCAGGTGTATCTCTCCTGTCAGCAGGTGTGTCTCTCCCCTCAGCAGATGTGTTTTTCCTCTCAGCAGGTGTGTCTTTCCTGTCAGCAGGCGTGTCTCTCCTCTCAACAGGCTGTCTCTCCTGTCAGCAGGCGTGTCTCTCCTCTCAGCAGGCGAGTCTCTCCTGTCAGCAGGCGTATCTCTCCTCTCAACAGGCTGTCTCTCTTGTCAGCAGGCGTGTCTCTCCTCTCAGCAGGCGTGTCTCTCCTCTCAACAGGCTGTCTCTCTGTCAGCAGGCGTGTCGTCTTCTCCTATCAGCAGGCGGTCTCTCTGGTCAGGAGGCGTATCTCTCCTCTCAACAGGCTGTCTTCTTGTCCGCAGGGTATGTCTCTCCTTCAACAGGCTGTCTCTCAGTCAGCAGGCGTGTCTCTCCTGTCAAACAGGCTGTCTCTCCTGTCAGGATGTGTGTATCTCCCCTCTCAGCAGGTGTGTCCTCTCTCCTGTCAGAGGTGTGTTCTCCCTCTCGCAGGCTGTCTATCCTGTCAGGAGGTGTGGTCTCTCCTCTAGCAGGTGTGGTCTCTCCTATCAGCAGGCGTGTCTATCCTAGTCAGCAGGCGTGTCTCTCTCTGTCAGGAGGTGTGGTCTCTACTCTCAGCAGGCATGTCTCTTCCTCTCCAGCAGGCTTGTTCTCTCTGTCTGGAGGTGTGTCTCTCTCTCAGCAGGCGAGTCTCTCACTGTCAGGAGGTGTGTCTTCTTCAGCAGGCATGTCTCTCCTCTCTAGCAGGGCGTGTCTCTCTGTCAGGAGGTGTGTCTCTCATCTCTGCAGGGTTTGTCTTCTGTCAGGAGGGGTGTCTCTCCTCTAGCAGGTGTGTGTGTCTCTCCTCTCAGCAGGCGTGTGTCTCTCATGTCAGATGGTGTAGAGTCTCCCTTTCAGCTTCGGCGTTTTTCGTGTTTCAGGTCAGGAGTGTGTCTATCCTTCCTCAGCAGGTGTGTCTCTCCTCCTCAGCAGGTGTGTCTCTCTCCAGGCAGGGCGTTGTCTCTCCCTCCTTCAGCAGGTGTGTCTCTTCCTCTCAGCAGGCGTGCGCTCAGGTCAGGAGGTGTGTCTCCCTCTCAGCAGGTGTGTCTCTCTCTCAGCGGCGGGTCTCTCCTGTCAGGAGGTGTGTCTCTCCTTCAGCAGGCGTGTTCTCATCTCAGCAGGTGTGTATCTCCTCCTCAGCAGGCGTTGGTGTCTCTCCTTCAGCAGGCTTGTCTCTCCGGTCAGGAGGTGTGGTGTCTCTCCTCTCAGCAGGGTTGTCTCTCTCTCAGCAGGTTTGTCTCTCCTTCTCACGCAGGCGTTTGTCTCTCCTCTCAGCAGGGCGTGTCTCTTCCTCTCAGCAGCCGTGTCTTTCCTGTCAGGAGGTGTTGTCTCTCTCTCAAACAGGCGTGTCTATCCTGTCAGGAGGTGTGTCTCACTTCAACAGCGTGTCTCTCCTGTCAGGAGGTGTGTCTCTCCTTCAGCAGCTTGTCTTTCCTGTCAGCAGGCGATGTCTCTCCTGTCTGCAGGTCGTTTCTCTCCTCTCAGCAGGCGTGTCTCTCCTCTCAGCAGGTGTATTCTCTCCGAGTCAGCAGGGTGTGTCTTCTCCCCTCAAGCCCGATGTGTTTTTCCTCTCAGGAAGGTGTGTCTTTCTGTCAGCAGCGTGTTCTCCTCTTCAACAGCTGTCTCTCATTCAGCAGGGTGTTCTCCTCTCAGCAGACATTGTCTTCCTCTCAGCAGGCGTGTCTTCTCCTTCAGCAGGCGTGTCTCTCCTCTCAAGAATGGGTGTCTTTCCGTGTCAGCAGGGCGTGGGTCTCTCCCCTCAACAGGCTGTCTTCCTGTCAGCAGGCGTGTCTTCTCCTCTCAGCAGGCGAGGTCTCTCTGTCAGCAGGCGTATCTCTCCTTCAACAGGCTGTCTCTCTTGTCAGACGGGTGTTGTCTCTCTTCAACAGGCTGTCTCTCCTGTCAGAAGGCGTGTGTGTCTCTCTCTCAACAGGCTGTCACTCCTGGTCAGGTGGTGTGTCTCTCCTCTCCAGCAGGCGTTGTCTCTCCTCTCTAGGCAGGTGTGTCTCTCCTCTCAGCAGGTGTCTATCCAGTAGGAGGTGTGTCTCTCTCTCAGCAGGCGTGTCTCTCTCTAGCAGGCGTGTCTCTCCGTCAGCAGGCGTGTCTCTCTGTCAGGAGGTGAGTCTACTCCTATCAGCAGGTGTGTCTCTCCTCTCAGCAGGGTGTCTCTCTGTCAGCAGGGCGTGTCTCTCCTGTCAGCAGGACGTGTCTCTCCTTGTCAGCAAGGCGAGTCTCTCCTTTCAGCAAGCCGTTGTCTATCCTGTCAGGAGGTGTGTCTCTCCTCTCAACAGGCGTGTCTATCCTGTCAGGAGGTGTGTCTCTCCTCTCAACAGGCGTGTCTCTCCTGTCAGGAGGTGTGTCCTCTCACTCTCAGCAGGCCTGTTCTTTCCTGTCAGCAGGCGTGTCTTCCTCGTCAGCAGGCGTGTCTCTCCTTCAGAGGCGGTGTCTCTCCTGTCAGCAGGTGTATCTCTCCTGTCAGCGGTGTATCCTCTCCTGTCAGCAGTTGTGTCTCTCCCCTCAGCAGATGTGTTTTTCCTCTCAGCAGGTGTGTCTTCCTGTCCAGCAGGCGTGTCTCTCCTCTCAACACGGCTGGTCTCTCCTGTCAGAGGCGTTGTCTCTCCTCCTAGCAGCATGTCTCTCCTCTCGCAGGCATGTTCTCCTCTCAGCAGGCGTGTCTCTCCTCTCAGGCAGATGTGTCTTTTCCTGTCAGCAGGCGTGTCTCTCCGTATCAACGGCTGTCTCTCCTGTCAGCAGGCGTTTGTCTCTCCTCTCCGCAGGCGAGTTCTCTCCGGTCAGCAGGCATATCCTCTCCTCTCAACAGGTGTCTCTCTTGTATGCAGAGTGTTTGCTTCCTCTCAACAGGTTGTCTCTCCTGTCAGCAGGCCGTGTCTCTCCTCTCAACCAGGCTGTTCTCCTGTCAGGAGGTGTGTCTTCCTCTCAGAGGTGTGTCTCTCCTGTCAGCAGGAGTGTCTCTCCTCTCAGAGGTGGTCTATCCTGTCAGGAGGTGTGTCCTCCTCCTCTCCAGCAGGTGGGTATTCTCCTCTCAGCAGGCGTGTTCTCTGTCAGCTGGCGTTGTTCTCTCCTGTTCATGGAGGTGTGTCTCTTCTCTCAGCCGGATGTCATTCCTCTCAGCAGGCATGTCTCTTCCCCCCCCCCCCCCCATGTCAGGAGGTTGTGTCTGCTCCTCTCAGACAGGCGAGTCTTCCTGTCAGGAGGTTGTGTCTCTCCTATCAGCAGGCATGTCTCTCCTCTAGCAGGCGTGTCTATCTGTGTCAGGAGGTGTGTCTCTCCTCTCAGGCAGGCGTTTTTTGTCTCTCCTGTCAGGAGGTGTGTCTCTCTCTCAGCAGGTGTGTCTCTCTCTCCGCATGGCGCTGTCTCTCTGGCAGCAGGTGTGTTCTTCCCTTCAGCAGGCGTGTCTCTCAGGTCAGGAGGTGTTGTCTCTCCTCTCGCAGGTGTGTCTTCTCTCAGCGTGTTGTGTCTCTCCTCTCGCAGGGGGTGTCTCTCCTGTCAGCAGGTGTGTCTCTCCTCTCAGCAGGCGTGTCTCTCAGGTCAGGAGGTGTGTCTCTCCTCTCAGCAGGTGTGTCTCTCCTCTCTGCAGGGTGTCTCTCCTGTCAAGGAGGTGTGTCTTCTCGAGCAGGCGTGGTCTTTCTCTCAAGCAGGTGTGTCTCTCCTCTCAGCAGGGTGTCTCTCCTTTTCAGCAGGCTTGTCTCTCCTGTAAGGAGGTGTGTCTCTCCTCTAGCAGGCGTGTCTCTCCTCTCAGCAGCCGTTGTCAATCTGTCAGGAAGGTGTGTCTCTCCTCAACAGGCGGTTTTGTATACTTCTGTCAGGGAGGATGTGTCTCTGGTTCAACAGGCGTGTCTATCCTGTCAGGAGGTTCTTGTTGTCTCTCCTCTTCAGCAGGCGTGTCGTTCCTGTCAGCAGGCGTGTGTCTTCCTGTCAGGCAGGCGTGTCTCTCCTCTCAAGCAGCGTGTCTCTCCTGTCAGCGGTGTATCTCTCCTGTCAGCAGGTGTATCTCTCTTCAGCAGTTGTGTCTCCTCCCTAGAGAGTGTTTTTCATCTCAGCAGGTGTGTCTTTCTGTCTGCAGAGCGTGTCTCTCCTCTCAACAGGGCTGTCTCTCCTGTTCCGCAGGCGTGTCTCTCCCTCTCAGCATGGCATGTCTCTCCTCTCAGCAGGCATGTCTCTCCTCTCAGCAGGGGTGTCTCTCTTCAGCAGGTGTGGTCTTTCTGTCCAGCAGGCGTGTCTCTCTCTCAACAGGCTCGTCTCTCCTGTCAGCAGGGGTGTCTCTCCTGTCAGCAGGCGAGTCTCTCTGTCAGAGGGTATCTCTCCTCTCCAAACAGGCTGTCTCTCTTGTCAGGGGGCATGTCTCTCCTCTCAACAGGCTGTCTCTCCTGTCAGGAGGCGTGTCTCTCCTCTCAACAGGCTGTCTCTCCTGTCAGGGGGCGTGTCTCTCCTCTCAGCAGGTGTGTATCTCCTGTCAGGAGGCGTGTCTCTTCCACTCAGCAGGCTTGTCTAGATCCTGTCAGGAGGTGTGTCCTCTCCTTCAGCAGGTGTGTCTTCCTCTCAGCCGCGGGTCTCTCCTGTCAGCAGGCGTGTCTCTCCTGTCAGGAGGTGTGTCTCTTCTCTCAGCAGGCATGTCTCTCTCCTCTCAGGCAGGCATCTGTCTCTCTGTCAGGAGGTGCGTGTATGTCTCTCCTCTCAGAGGGAGTCTCTCCTGTCAGGAGTGTGTTCTCGTCCTCTCAGCAGGCAGTCTCTCCTTCAAGCAGCGTGTCTCTCCTGGCAGGAGGTGTGTCTCTCCTCTCAGCATGCGTGTCTCTCCTGTAGGGTTGTGGTCTTCTCCTCTCAGAGTGTGTCTCTTCCTCTCAGCAGCGCGTGGTCTCTCCTGTCAGCAGGTGTTATCTCTCCTTCAGCAGGCGGGTCTATAGGTCAGGAGGTTGTTGTGTCTCTCCTCTCAGCAGGGTGTGTCTCTCCTCTCAGCAGGTTGTCTCTCCTCTAGCATGGGGTGTCTCTCCCCCTCTCGCAGGTGTGTCTCTCCTCCTCAGCAGGCGTGTGTCTCTCAGGCAGGAGCTGTGTCTCTCCTCTAGCAGGTGTGTCTCTCCTCTCAGCAGGCGTTCTCTCTGTCAGGAGGTGGGGTTCTCCTCTCAGCAGGCGTTGACTCTCTCTCAGCAGGTGTGTCTCTCCTCGCAGCAGGCGTTGTGTCTCTCCCTTTCAGCAGGCGTGTCTCTCCTGTCCGCAGGAGGTTGTGTCTCTCCTCTACAGGAGGCGTTGTCTCTCCTCTCATGCAGGTGTGTCTCTCCTCGTCAGGCAGGCGTTGTCTCTCTTCAGCAGGCGTGATCTCTCCTCTCAGCAGGTGTCTATCCTGTCAGGAGGTGTGTCTCTCCTCCAACAGGGTATGTCTATCCTGTCAGGAGGTTGTGTCTCCTCCTCTCAAACAGGCGTGTTCTCCTTGTTCAGGAGGTGTGTCTCTCTTCAGCAGGCTTGTCTTTCCTGTTCCGCAGGCGTGTCCTCTCCTGTCAGGCAGGCGTGTATTTTGTCTTCCTCTCAGCAGGCGTTGTCTCTCTCTCTCAGCAGGTGTATCTCTCCTGTCAAGCAGCGTGTGTCTCTCCCCCTCAGCAGATGTGATTTTCCGTCCAGCAGGTGTTGTCTTTCCTGTCAGCAAGGTGTCTCTCCTCTATTCAACAGGCTTGTCTCTCCTGCAGCAGGCGTGTCTTCTCCTCTCTAGCAGACATGTCTCTCCTCCTCTGCAGGCGCGGTCTCTCCTTCAGGCAGGTCTGTCTTCCTCTAAGCTGGCGGTGTCTTTCCAGCAGCAGGCATGTTCTCCTTCAACCAGGCTGTTCTCTCCTGTCCGCAGAGTGTCTTCCTTCTCAGCAGGCGAGTCTCTCCGGTCAGCAGGCGTATCTCTCCTCTCAACTGGCTGTCTCTCCTGTCAGCAGGCGTGTCTCTCCTCTCAACAGGCTGTCTCTCCTGTCAGCAGGCGTGTCTCTCCTCTCAACAGGCTGTCTCTCCTGTCAGGAGGTGTGTCTCTCCTCTCAGCAGGGGTGTCTCTCCTCTCAGCAGGAGTGTCTCTCCTCTCTGCAGGCTGTTATCCTGATCAGGAGGTGTGGTCTCTCATCTCAGCAGGGCGTGTCTCTCCTCCTCAAGCAGGCCGTGTCTCTCCTGTCAGCAGGCGTGTCTTGGTCTTCCTGTTCAGGAGGTGAGTCTCTCCTCTCAGCAGGTGTGTCTCTACTGTCAGCAGGGTGGCTCTCCTGTCTGCTGGCGTGTCTCTCCTGTCAGCAGACGTGTCTATCTGTCAGCAGGCGATAGTCTCCTCCTTCAGCGCGTTTTGTCTATCCTGTCAGGAGGTGTGTCTCTCCTCTCAGCAGGCGTGTCTATCCTGTCAGGAGGTGTGTCTTCTCTCAACAGGCGTGTTCTCTCCTACGTCAGGAGGTGTGTCTTCTCCTCCTCAAGCAGGCGTGGCTCTCTCTCAAAGGCTGTCTTCCTGTCAGGAGGTGTGTCTCTCTTCAGCAGGCGTGTTCTCCTTCAGGCAGGTGTTGTCTCTCCTCTCAGCAGGCTGTCTATCCTGTCAGGAGGTGTGTCTCTCCTCTCAGCAGGCGTGTCTCTCCTCTCAGCAGGCGGTCTCTCCTCTCGCAGGGCGTCTCTCCTCTCAGCAGCGCGTCTCTCCTCTCAGCGGGCGTGTCTCTCCTCTCACAGGCGTTCTCCCTCCAAGGCCAGTTTCTAACCTCCACTATGCGGCTCCAGGGCTGTTATACCCTCCACTATGCGGCTCCAGGGCTGTTCTACCCTCCACTATGCGGCTCCAGGGCTGTTATACCCTCCACTATGCGGCTCCAGGGCTGTTCTACCCTCCACTATGCGGCTCCAGGGCTGTTCTACCCACCAAGATGAGGCTCCAGGGCTGTTCTACTACCCCCCACTATGCGGCTCCAGGCTGTTTACCCTCCCTATCGGCTCCAGAGCTGTTAAAAACCCCTCCACTATGCGGCTCCAGAGCTGTTATAACCTCCACTATGCGGCTCCAGAGCTGTTATACCCTCCACTCTGCGGCTCCAGGGCTGTTATACCCTCCATCATGCGGCTCCAGGGCTGTTATACCCTCCACTATGCGGCTCCAGGGCTGTTATACCCTCCACTATGCGGCTCCAGGGCTGTTATACCCTCCACTATGTGGCTCCAGTGCTGTTCTACCCTCCACTATGTGGCTCCAGGGCTGATATACCCTCCACTATGTGGCTCCAGGGCAGTTCTAACCTCCACTATGTGGCTCCAGGGCTGTTATACCCTCCATCATGTGGCTCCAGGGCTGTTGTACCCTCCACTAGGTGACTCCTCATACGGCGCAATCTCTGTAGGTGTCTTTCTTCATCTGCCTCTTTCATGATCTAAGAAAGTTTATCACAATTCGGAGCATTTTGTGAATCTACTCATGAATAATCCTCCAGCGTCTCCTCTCGTGACCTTCTCCTTCTATTTTCTTAACCCTCCAGAGCAAAAAATGATTCTTTGCTGAAGAAGTGCTGGAGCAGAGAGCGTCAGTAAAACGGATGGGGGACGCCGGTGACAGCAGAGGAACGACTCCACTTCCCTCAGTAATGAGTTCATTTACAAGCGCTTGGAGCTGTCACCTTCCAATGTTCCCCCGTGGTGGAAGCGTCTCAGCCGTGACAAGTCCTACAGATGCGCCAGTACCTTCCCGCCACGAACGTGCACATAACTCACTCCCATATTACACTCCTCCGCTTTATTACACTCCTCCGCTTTATTATCCCACTGACTTGTGCATAAACATCTCCCCACAAATGATGCCGGAGACATTATCTGACCGCAGCTTCTCCAGAATAGTGAGAGATGGGCTTCATCTGGGAACACGAGACCTGAGCCATAGAAGGTGTGGCAATGTGTGACCCTGCACTCAGGTGGTCTACAGGATATGACCTCAGAGGCCCACCTGCCTCCATTCATCTCTCAGGACCCTGCAGTCAGGTGGTCTACAGGATATGACCTCAGAGGCCCACCTGCCTCCATTCATCTCTCAGGACCCTGCAGTCAGGTGGTCTACAGGATATGACCTCAGAGGCCCACCTGCCTCCATTCATCTCTCAGGACCCTGCAGTCAGGTGGTCTACAGGATATGACCTCAGAGGCCCACCTGCCTCCATTCATCTCTCAGGACCCTGCAGTCAGGTGGTCTACAGGATATGACCTCAGAGGCCCAGGACACAATCCCACCCGCCGAAACACCAGCAAGACAGTCAAATACCCCTCAAACCTCCTGAGCATAAAGAGCAGCAATGAAGGACTTCAGTCCAAAAGAACCACACGTCACTGGTGCCAGCATCATAAAAGAGATCTGTGCTGAAAACTGGTGCATAAGGCAATTACAAAAAAAACCTGATAATTTGTGGATAAATTCACTACAGGGGGTAGAGAGTACTGCCACAGGACTAACCACAGCTGCACAAACCACAGGACTAACCACAGCTGCACAAACCACAGGACTAACCACAGCTGCACAAACCACAGGACTAACCACACCTGCACAAACCACAGTAAACCAGCTGCACAAACCACAGACTAACCACAGCTGCCACAAACCACAGGACTAACCACAGCTGCACAAACCACAGCTGCACAAACCACAGGACTAACCACAGCTGCACAAACCACAGGACTAACCACAGCTGCACAAACCACAGGACTAACCACAGCTGCACAAACCACAGGACTAACCACAGCTGCACAAACCACAGGACTAACCACAGCTGCACAAACCACAGGACTAACCACAGCTGCACAAACCACAGGACTAACCAAAAGCTGCACAAAAACCCCCGGAAATAACCACAGCTGCACAAACCACCGGACTAACCCCAGCTGCACACACCACCGGACTAACCACAGCTGCACAAACCACAGGACTAACCACTGGCCACAGCTGCACAAACCACCGGACTAACCACAGCTGCACAAACCACAGGACTAACCACAGCTGCACAAACCACAGGACTAACCACAGCTGCACAAACCACAGGACTAACCACAGCTGCACAAACCACCGGACTAACCACAGCTGCACAAACCACAGGACTAACCACAGCTGCACAAACCACAGGACTAACCACAGCTGCACAAACCACCGGACTAACCACAGCTGCACTATCCACAGGACTAACCACTTGCCACAGCTGCACAAACCACCGGACTAACCACAGCTGCACAAACCACAGGACTAACCACTGGCCACAGCTGCACAAACCACAGGACTAACCAAAGCTGCACAAACCACAGGACTAACCACAGCTGCACAAACCACCGGACTAACCACAGCTGCACAAACCACAGGACTAACCACAGCTGCACAAACCACAGGACTAACCACAGCTGCACAAACCACCGGACTAACCACAGCTGCACAAACCACAGGACTAACCACAGCTGCACAAACCACCGGACTAACCACAGCTGCACAAACCACCGGACTAACCACAGCTGCACAAACCACAGGACTAACCACAGCTGCACAAACCACCGGACTAACCACAGCTGCACAAACCACAGGACTAACCACAGCGGCACAAACCACAGGACTAACCACAGCTGCACAAACCACCGGACTAACCACAGCTGCACAAACCACAGGACTAACCACAGCTGCACAAACCACAGGACTAACCACTGGCCACAGCTGCACAAACCACCGGACTAACCACAGCTGCACAAACCACAGGACTAACCACAGCTGCACAAACCACAGGACTAACCACAGCTGCACAAACCACAGGACTAACCACAGCTGCACAAACCACCGGACTAACCACAGCTGCACAAACCACCGGACTAACCACAGCTGCACAAACCACAGGACTAACCGCAGCTGCACAAACCACAGGACTAACCGCAGCTGCACAAACCACAGGACTCACCGCAGCTGCACAAACCACCGGACTAAACCACAATCTGCACAAACCACCGGACTAACCACAGCTGCACAAACCACCGGACTAACCACAGCTGCACAAACCACCGGACTAACCACAGCTGCACAAACCACCGGACTAACCACAGCTGCACAAACCACCGGACTAACCACAGCTGCTCAAACCACAGGACTAACCACAGCTGCACAAACCACAGGACTAACCACAGCTGCACAAACCACCGGACTAACCACAGCTGCTCAAACCACAGGACTAACCACAGCTGCACAAACCACCGGACTAACCACAGCTGCACAAACCACAGGACTAACCCCAGCGGCACAAACCACAGGACTACCCACAGCTGCACAAACCACCGGGCTAACCACAGCTGACAAACCACCGGACTAACCACAGCGGCACAAACCACGGACTAACCACAGCTGCACAAACCACCCGGAAACCACAGCTCACAAACCACCGGACTAACCACAGCTGCACAAACCACCCCGGGCTAACCACAGCTGCACAAACCACAGGACTAACCAAAAGCTGCCAACCACAGGACTAACCACAGCTGCACAAACCACGGACTAACCACAGACAACCCACAGCTGCCACAAACCACAGACTAACCAAAGCTGCACAAACCACAGGACTACCACAGCTGCACAAACCACCGGACTAACCACAGCTGCCAAACCCCAGGGCTAACCACAGCTGCACAAACCACTGGGCTACCCACAGCGCACAAACCACAGACTAACCACTGGCCACAGCTGCACAAACCACCGACTAACCACAGCTGCACAAAACCACAACAAAACCACAGCTGCACAAACCACAGGACTACCACTCTGCACCCAACCACAGCTAACCACACCGCCACCCGGCTCCACAGTGCACAAACCCCCCCCCCGGGCTACCCCCGCTCACCCACAGACTAACCACAGCTGCACAAACCACGGACTAACCACAGCTGCACAAACCACCGGGCTAAAACCCCAGTGCACAAAAACCCCGGCTAACCCAGCTGCACAAACCCCAGGACGAACCACAGCGGGACAAACCACCGGACTAAACACAGCGGCACCAACCACCGGACTAACCAACAGCTGCAACAAAACCACACGGACTACCGCACGTGCAAACAAACACAGGGACTAACCACAGCTGCACAAACCACAGGACAACCCAGCCCACAACCACCGGACTAAACCCCAGTGCACAAAAAACCGAAAAACCCCGTGCACAAAAACGGATAACCAAGCTGCAAAACCACAGATACCACAGTGCCAAACCCCGGCTAACCCAAACGCCAAACCCCAAAGGGTAACCACAGTGCACAAAACCCCCCAAAAA